>RPFO01000017.1:1999520-2177020 GCA_009746045.1 Mesostigma viride
GGTGGCTGTCTACGTACATGGATGGCATGTATGTATTTAATGATGAGGATTCAGGCTCCCATGGTGTCATCATGGCTGGCCTACGTACATGGATGTCTCAGAAAAAAAATGATGAGGATTCAGGCTCCCATGGTGTCATCATGGCTGGCCTACGTACATGGATGTCAAAGAAAAAAAAATGATGAGGATTCAGGCTCCCGTGGTGTCATTATGGCCCGTCTACGTGTTGTTGGCATGTATGAAATGAATGATGAGGATTCAGGCTCCCATAGTGTCATCATGGCTGGCCTACGTACATGGTTGGCATTTATGTAATTAATGATGAGGATTCAGGCTCCCATGGTGTCATCATTGCCCGTGTATGTACATGGTTGGCATTTATGTAATTAATGATGAGGATTCAGGCTCCATTGGTGTCATCATGGCCCGTCTACGTACATGGACCGTGGCATTTATGTATTTAATGATGAGGATTCAGGCTCCCATGGGGTCATTGATGATCATGGCATTTATGTATGTAATTAATGATGAGGATTCAGGCTCCATTGGTGTCATCATGGCTGGCCTACGTATGTACATGGATGTCAAAGAAAAAAAAATGAAGAGGATTCAGGCTCCCATGGTGTCATCATGGCCCGTCTACGTACATGGATGTCAAGGAATAGTAAATGATGAGGATTCAGGCTCCCATGGTGTCAGATGTCATGGCCTGTCTACGTACATGGATGGCATGTATGTATTTAATGATGAGGATTCAGGCTCCCATGGTGTCATCATGGCTGGCCTACGTACATGGATGTCTCAGAAAAAAAATGATGAGGATTCAGGCTCCCATGGTGTCATCATGGCTGGCCTACGTACATGGATGTCTCAGAAAAAAAATGATGAGGATTCAGGCTCCCATGGTGTCATCATGGCTGGCCTACGTACATGGATGTCAAAGAAAAAAAAATGATCAGGATTCAGGCTCCCGTGGTGTCATTATGGCCCGTCTACGTGTTGTTGGCATGTATGAAATTAATGATGAGGATTCAGGCTCCCACAGTGTCATCATGGCTGGCCTACGTACATGGTTGGCATTTATGTAATTAATGATGAGGATTCAGGCTCCCATGGTGTCATCATTGCCCGTGTATGTACATGGTTGGCATTTATGTAATTAATGATGAGGATTCAGGCTCCATTGGTGTCATCATGGCCCGTCTACGTACATGGGTGGCATTTATGTATTTAATGATGAGGATTCAGGCTCCCATGGGGTCATCATGGCTTGTCTACGTACATGGAGTCATATTGATTCATGGAACAATGAGATACCATTCTTAATTGAAAATTGTTCTTGATACTTTCACATGCATGCCCGGAATCGTGAATTTGTGCGGGTTTCCATGATGACAATCCTCATTGAATTCTTGAGCACACAATATTGAGCAATTTAGGGGCACTTCGGCAATGTTGACCATTTTCATTCATGATCAATAAAATTAACATTTAATGCAATAAATACATATTCCACTCATTTTAATAAACCATGCAAAAACTTTACAAGCACGCTCAAGCTAGGGGTGGGCTGGCATGCACGCGTGGGTGTGGGGGTGGGCTGGCATGCATGCGTGGGTGTGGGGGTGGGCTGGCATGCACGTGTGGGTGTGGGGGTGGGCTGGCATGCATGCGTGGGTGTGGGGTTGGGCTAGCCTGCATGCGTGGGTGTGGGGGGGGCTGGCATGCATGCGTGGGTGTGTGTGGGGGGCTAGCATGCATGCGTAAGTGTGGGGGGGGCTGGCATGCATGCGTGGGTGTGGGGGGGGCTGGCATGCATGCGTGGGTGTGTGTGGGGGGCTAGCATGCATGCGTAAGTGTGGGGGGGGCTGGCATGCATGCGTGGGTGTGTATGGGGGCTGGCATGCATGCGTGGGTGTGTGTGGGGGGCTAGCATGCATGCGTGGGTGTGTGGGGGGGCTGTCATGCATGCGTGGGTGTGTGTGGGGGCTGGCATCCATGCGTGGGTGTGTGGGGGGGCTAGCATGCATGCGTGGGTGTGGGGGTGGGCTAGCATGCATGCGTGGGTGTGGGGGGGGCGGTCATGCATGCGTGGGTGTGTGGGGGGCTGGCATGCATGCGTGGGTGTGTGGGGGGCTAGCATGCATGCGTGGGTGTGGGGGTGGGCTAGCATGCATGCGTGGGTGTGAGTGTGGGCTAGCATGCATGCGTGGGTGTGGGGGGGGCTAGCATGCATGCGTGGGTGTGGGGGGGCCGGGGCCGGGGCTAGCATGCATGCGTGGGTGTGGGGGTGGGCTAGCATGCATGCGTGGGTGTGGGGGGGGCTAGCACGCCCCACCCCTCCATCGGCACAGCCAGCCTTGTGAGTCTACCCTTAACAACAAGGCTGGTAGGACGACACGCCTGAGCAGCATATGTCATGCCTATCTCAGGCTAATAATGTGTGATTTTGTGCCAACAACCAAGTTGTTCCACCCAACAACACATTATAAACCCTCTTCCAAAATGCCCAACAAGCCGGACACGTGGAGGACCACACACGCAGTATATAAAGAGAAAATAAGCTGACTTTTTATCCAGCCAACCTGTGGCTAGCTGCTCTGGTTAGCATGACAAATGCTAACATTTACTCAGTGGGAAAGGTGAAGAGACCATTGGAACAGCCTACCTGACGCATGTGCCACCAAAGCATTGTGTCCCGCAAAATGCACACTGCCTCCTTTCTAACAAGCACGAGCCGCTCTCTTTAGGAGACAGGTGCCAGCTCGTCAGTGTCTGGGGAAAATGATGCCGCTGCTTAGGAAGACCGCGTGAATTTCCTCGAACACAACTGTCTATAAAGCAAAAGAAATTTCAGAGAAGCATGGAAATAAAAGCATTACACCTTCCCGACAGGTTGCGGGCCACGCGCTGCAGAAAGCCAGCCACGTCACAGACGATTAACTAGCTAAAAGACACCCAGGAATCCAGCGATGCAGCGCCAGGACCCGCAACTTTCTGGCTGCATCTGGCCGGAAAGAAGGCAAAAAGCTTACGCTCAACGAGGTAAGAAAGCAGGAAAACGCAAGCTTAAGACGTTTAACACAAGAACGTACCATAACGGGCATTTATTCGTGCCCAGGCGCACAAGAAAGTCCACCCTTTCATGGAGTGGTTGGGCAGTACGCATCGCGCAGGGCTAATGTTATCTTACCGCAAAATGACGGGAAAGGTAAAGATAGCAGCGGGAATTTTTACGGCTTTAGAAACATCATTAAACTAGCTTTCCTTACGACCATCAAAACTGGCAACAATCGACAATCAACCCGGCAGGCATCCAATATACTTTATTCATCCCGACAGAAATTCAGGCCGGACCCCCCCTGCCGATGGCAAAGAAAAAAAGCCCGCGACATTATAGATCGCAACCATCCCGCCATAAATTAGAATCAGTAACTAATTTTCTCCAACAATCGAGCATTTCTGCTTTCCGCGTGCCAGATTTGTCACGTTTCGTCTAAAGGCAGTCGCCATGGCCCCTACCGCAAGGGGTGCGCGCACCATGCCGACATAGCTTTTGGGCCTCAATTTGCACCGAAATTTGGTCCGTACCGTCCAGCTCAGTCGGATTATGTATGTGGATCGGCCGTGTTGGTTGCATACGCAGGTATATTAATTCTTGCATTCGCCCCGGACCTTCCCCAGGACAGGTCAGGATATAACAATAATTCTTGCATTCGCCCCCGCCCTTTCCTATGGCCTGGTCAGGTTTGGGCGCGACGCCACTAGCGCGGCGCCCGCGACAGAGTGGCCAGGCTCGAGCACGTTTTCTGGATCCCAAGCACCGGATTGGACACTGTCCGAGGACTGGACAGGAATTGGCTGACCAATCGGATGCTTGCTCGTCGTCTCCAAAAACATATATAAAGAGCCAAATCGCGCGAACTACGCAAGGATCCTTTAAGCAGCGTTACTCTGCCGAAATGTCAACCTAGGCCGGTCAAGTGACGCCGAGGTGTTCACCGATAGTTCAGGTCAGCCACAGCGCGCCTTCGAATGTAGGCACGGTCGCATTTTTTTTTAGGAAATGTAGAATTGTTGTCGACCAGCTACCAACGCCCGACCGGACCCATACAACGGAAACATCAAGGCGATGTGATGTAGGTGTGTCTGATATGTCATTAATACACAGAGCATCGTGAATATAATATATAATATAAATTATATAATATACTATAATTAATATATAATTTTAATTTTATGTTAATTTTAATGTTATTTCATATAACATAATATAGCATAATATAATATAATATAATATAATATTATATAAAGTAGTATATAAAAAATTAAAATGTAAAAGAAAAATATCTACCTTATTGGGGTTTAATGTTCCTTTCCAGTTCAGCATAAGTACACTCTTGAGTGTGTGCAATGTTTGGTTATACGCCATTGTCTTAAAATAGCAACCAATGTAAACCTCCGTCCTAACCACATTTGGATACAATAAAGACATTGATGCCTGACACATAGCATTCATTGCTTGAAATACCATGCATATTTTGTGTCAATGTTCTGCAGACCACAGCTTCAAGTGGGCATACTTCGCTTTCCTCAATATAATGGCGACATGGCATTTGGTGAAAGTGGTGAGTGCCATGAAGTTGCGCCGGCCGTCGTTATCCATGACGAACTGAATGGGTTTCGTGCAAATCAAGTTTTTTGTTTTGGTGTTCCAGTTGCGCCGGCCGGCGTTTCCAATGGTATCTTGCGCGCACTTGCAAAAGCTTGCACGCTTATCAACATTTTGTGTTGGTAAACATTTTATCACCTCTGGGATTTCCGCCTTCACTACCTGAGTTGCTTCTTTGTGGTTTTCAAATGCAACCGAGTTACGCCGGCCGTCGTTACTCATGACAAATTGTAGGGGTTTTGTGCAAATCACTTTTGTATGGTTTATGTACATGCATCCAGTTGCGCCGGCCGGCGTTTCCAATGGTATCTTGCAGTTGCGCAATCAGGCCCCATTACCAAAAGTGTGTTTGTACATCTTTTTTACACCTGAAGGATTTCTGCCTGCATATCCTGAGTTGCTTCTTAATGGTTTTTAATTGCGCCCGAGTTACGCCGGCCGTCGTTATTAATGACAAACTGTATGTGTTTCATAAAATCACTTTTGTATGGTTTACATGTATCCAGTTGCGCCGGCCGGCGTTATTAATGACGCTTGTCGTTCTTGTTTGATGCCCATCGTTTTCGTCGTGTCTTTAATGGTGATTATTTATCATTACTCATCCTCAGGGCTTTCGGTGCCGCGGGATTAAGAGGCGAAAAAAATCAGCTGCCGTCTGACCAAAGTCTGATGGCGCGATCGGGGCGGGGGGCCGTTTCCGACGGTTCGCGTCCCTTGTCCAATGACGACCGGGAGCCTGCACTTCGCGGTCTCTGGAGCGACAAGTACATCGAGAACAAGGGGTACAAAATTGCCAATGACATCTTTCCTATCATGGCGGAACGCGTGAAAGCAAACAACCACAGGACGCCAGAGATGAGCGCGGAGGTTCTGTCTTGCGCAGCTTCAAGACTAAATGCCATGGTGGCGGAGAGCAACGGCATTAAGAAGAGGAAGAACTGTGACGGCGGGCTTCCTGAAAATTGGGCGGAATCTCTTCGGGATAACATCAAGAAGGCTTTTGGCGACTTGGGAACATCTGAGAAGGATCGTGGGCTTAGGTGGGCCTTGTGTGGACTTGTTACGAAGGCAATGGAGGGCGTCCCGGACAGGATTGTGGAGCGCGCGTTCGGGATTGACAGGCGCTTTGTCGCAACTGTTCGGGGTCACAGGGATGGAATGGAAGAAGGGGAGGACGACCTTTTGATGAGTGCGCCAGAGAGGAGGAGGAGGAAAGACGAGCTTCCGACGGAAGTCATTGCCCTGATACAAGCGTGCTGGAGGGATGATAACTTGACGCGGGCGTCTCCGAACATGAAGGATGTTCATTGTGAATGGACCAGAAAGGATTACAAACATACACTAGCGTTTTCGGAGGGTGCGCGCTACTATACTGTCTCCAAGTCGAAGATTTACGAAGTGTTCATTTCCCGCCATCCGGAGTTGAAGCCACCGCGGCGGATGGACAGTAGGGAGGGGGGGGGGGAGGGAGAGGAGGGTGTGAGGGGGGGAAATCAGGTGATTTTGGAGACGGAGGCAGGGATGTCAATGCTACGCACGAATCAGAAGAGCACAGTTCATGTGGGATACACTACTTTTTGCAAGCATATGCCCGCATGCGTCAAGGGGCGGTGGAAAATGCGGAACTTGTGCGCATGCCAGCACCACACTACCATGCAGTCCATGGTTGGGGGGTTGGCCAAATTTCGTGCAACTTTTCATGCCAGATGCGAGTGCGGACCTGAATGCCACGCGTGCGATCATGGTAGCCAGCTCGACGTGGGGTCGTCCGTGCCCACATGTTCCATTTTCAAAGCCACTCACACGACAGAGTGGGTGAACAAGTTTACTTGTGAGGTGGAGGGGATGAGGGAGGGGGGAGGTTCGAGGTCGTCTGTGGGGTCGTCGCGGCCGCAGGTTCAGCCTTTTCAGGGCGAACTTGAGGATCTGCCCATGCATGGGAGGGTGCTGGACGACGAGGAAGGGGTGCCCGATCATGACCTGGGCGAGGAGTTGGGGGTTTGCTCGATCCGGCGTAAGGCTTGTGTGTTGGGCACTTGCCTGGCTCCCAAGTGTGGAATTCGGAACTTCATGTTATGCGAACGGGAGGAGGCTTCCAACCACCTGATTTCATGGACCAGATACGAGATGCAGGATGTGCCGCCGGGTGCGGTTCTTGGGCCAGAGGTAATTTTTAGTGGAGTGGTTGCGCCCCAAGGCGTTTCTTTTGCAATGTTTCCTGAAGTTCTTGGGCCAGAGGTAATTTTTAGTGGAGTGGTTGCGCCCCAAGGCGTTTCTTTTTCAATTTTTCCTGAGGTCCTGTCTTTTTTCTTTCTACAGGTCATTGGTGGGTCGAAGTTGATGTCTTTTCTGTATGTGCACACTGCGCATATGCAGGACGACTGTGACGAGATCGCAAAGGCTGGTGGGCAGCGATTGACGCAAGTCGACGTCAAGTCCACACCAACGGAGCTAAAGGAGGCAATTGTGGACAAGTGGCCGGACTTCATCCAGCATTGCTTCAACGCGTGGTGGCAAGCGGACGCCTCCAAGGAATGTCTCTCAAGGATGCGGGTGGGGGACCTTGTATGCCACACAGATTACGCCGAGAACTACCAGTCTTACACCTATCACAATCTCCAAGCACAGTATTGGCATCCAGTCACATTCGTCCTTATGCCCTGGATCGTGCGCTACTTGGATCCAGCGTCGGGAAAGGTCGTGAGAAGGGAGTTTCACTTCATCGGACAGGGCGGAATGAAAAGGGACGGGCGGGCCCTCCGTTTTGCTATCCTCAAAATCCTGGCGACACTACGGTCAGAAGGGGTAGAGGTGAAGCGCTTCATTGGGTGGTCGGACAATTGCTCCATGCAGTTCAAGTCAAGGAATGTGATCGCGGAAGTGGCCCGGCTGCTGACGGAGGATCCGCACCTGGAGTCATTTGAGTGGAATTACTTTGGGGAGCAGCACGGAAAGGGGGAGGTGGATGGAGCTGGTGGGACTGTGAAGTGCATGTTGAGGAGGTGGCACATCAGGGAAGAGAACCAGGACAAACAGACGGCCGCCCAGTTGGTGGAGAATCTGGCGTCGGGGGCGGTGGGCGGGACCACAACGACCAGGCGTAACTTCTTCGAGTTCCCCGAGGTAATTAAGTGTACAGTCCTCGTTCAGGGAATAGTTACGCCGGCCGTCGTTTCTAGGGCGTTCTTGGAGTCCTGGCGATCAGGAGTGCTTAATAAAACACAACTAGCTCGATGGTCTCGTAACTTCAACTTTCCCTTGTGCAAATCTTGTCTTCGACGCGCAGGTGCTTCCTTACAGCCCAGGGCGCGGCGAAATCAAAGGAGTGAAGAAGGCGCACTGGTGGCGCATGGACAAGTCGAATGTGACGCGCTTAATGCTGCGCCAGTATTCCTGCTATTGTGGCGGTGCGTGCGCCGAGGAAAGGTGGTGGGATTGTCGAAAGGAGTGGACCGACATGGACGGCTGGAATGTGGGAGGTGCTCGGATGAAGCTCCACAAACTGGGGGAGCCAGTGCAAAGGAACCCAAACGGACAAGGGGGGCACGCAGGGACGCGACTGAACAGACTACAGGCAGAGAGGACGATGATGGGAAGGAGACTGAAGCTGCGAGACATTTTTGCCGTCGAGTCCTACTCTGGTGATGAGTCCCACGATCCAGATCATCCATATTGGCTAGCGGAAGTCTTGCAGGAGCCTTATCAGGTGGCCGCTACTTTCGTGAGGCGAGTGGCCGACAGAAACGGCAAGGTCGATAGGGAGTTGTTCCGTAAGGGACAATGGGTGGTGGGGGTGCGCTACTGGGACAGATTTCCGGGTATGGCGACGATGTTCAAAATGGACGCCGATGCGCAAGCTGAACAGCCAAACTTGGTCAATTGCTACCTGTGCATGGACGCGGGGTTCGAACACACCATTGTTGTCAACCCAGCTAACAATCGCCAGGCCATCTTGACCATTCCGACAGACGTCGAGAAACGGCTCACGAACTTGGCCAAGAAGAGACCTGTTGAGTAGGCCAGCTCGCCCGGGCTTGGTTGGACGAGGTGGACAGCCTTGAGAGCACGTGCTTCGTTGTGAGCACTTGCCTTTCAGCCGTGATTTGCAAACGAGTTCCTTGTCCTGAATTGTAAAGCTCGATTCATGCTCTTTTAAGGAAGTGTATAATATTATCCAGATCATGTATATATTTAGATCTAGACCTGAGTTCAAATAACATTTCTTAGAGGGCTGAGATGCGCGAGGTCCAGCATACATGTATATATCCATGGAGACATGTTACAAACTCAAATGTTTCATTGTACGTACCACTAGCTCGTCGACGGGGGTATCCCATGTAATGTATGATTTATGAATTAATTAATCGCTTAATTGTACAATTTAAATGGATCATGAACTTGTCAAGTGGCCTAATTTGGTTTATTTGGTTCATCATTTATTGATGTCAATCATTCTTAATTGAATCTCGAGCAATAGCAATCATGAAGCACATCCTAATCATGTGATTCGCATAATGAGAATAGGCAACAAGTGCTAAGTACTTTGAGGAATGCGGGGTTGGTCAGGTTATTATAGAGCTAGAGCTACAAACGGCACATATATTGCAAACTTTGCGCTCCAGGCATGGAATTTCAAAAGTACCAAAATTGGAGCAGTAGATGTTGGGGACGCCCTTCAATGCTGTCACCAAGGCTAGCATCTTTGAGGCCGTCGGCGAGGCGTTCCCTGACCTTCTTGCGTGGACAGCAGCCTGCTACGGCGAACCCACTCAACTCTCCTTCCTCATGGAGGATGGGACGTTCGCCGACATCGCTTCCCGCACGGGAACCCAGCAAGGTGACCCCCTCGGCCCCTTTTACCTGTCTGCTCCGCTGCACAAGGCTCTCCAAGGTGTCCACGCTGCGCACCCGGATGTCGTGCTCCTCGCCTACATGGACGATATCCATGCCCTTGGCCCGGCCGACGCTGTGGTTGCCGCCCTGGCTGCCCTTGAAGTGGCCATGGCGGCCATCAACCTTCGGCTCACCCTCCCCAAGTGTGCAGTCTTTTCGCCCCAGGGGGACTGCTCTGGCTTCCCCGCGGCTATCCCGGGGGCATTGGCGCGGGCGCGCGGTTTCTCGTGCCTGGGCGTCCCTGTGGGTGACCCTGCCTACGTCGAAGAGGAGCTCCGGGCCACCGTGGAACAGCGCACCCATGTCCTTGAGACTTGGGCGCGCCTCAAGGACCCCCAGACCAAAGGGCTTCTCCTGTGGTTTTGCGCCCACCCGCGGGTGGTTCACTGGCTCCGTGGCGCTCCCCCCCACTTGGTGCGGCTTGCCGCGGAAGGCCATGACGAGCGCATTCAGGCCGCCTTGCAGGTGCTCCTCCCCGGCCCTAGCCTGCCAGCTCACTCCATGCGCTTGGCCACCCTCCCCTGCCGCATGGGCGGGTGTGGGCTCACCCGCGCCGCCCGCCTCGCCCCCGCCGCCTTCCTTGGCTCTGTTGCTCAGGCCTGGGCGGAGATCCGCCGGTTGGTCCCCAGCGCCGTCAGCGCCATTCCCGACTTGGTCACCCCATCCCCCTTTCCCTTTGTGCAGGCTGTGCAGGATTCTTACCTCGGGATCCAGCAGGCTTGCGACCTCGTCCGCCCCGCTCAGGCCGTCCACCGTCGCCTGCCCCGGGGCACGCCCGGCGTGTCCACTGTCGTCAGTCCTAGTGTCTTCCCTGCCTGCGTTCATGAAAAACAACAAAAGACCTACGCGGGTATACTACACTGTGCCGACTGGATGGGTCTGCATGCGAGCTTGAACGATCAGGGGAAGGCTTGGCTTCACTCCGTTTCCCTTGAGGGGAGCGTGGGGTCCGCATTCCTGCGCGCCCTCCCCATGAGCCCTTTGTTCACACTGGTTCCGGCCCTTTACGCCATCGCTCTCCGCCACCAGCTCTTTGCCCCGCAACCTCTCATCACGGCGGGTGCGTCCTGCGGCAGCTGCGGGCTTGCTCTGGATACTACTGGGACGCACTACATCGCGTGCATGGGTGGCCAGCAGAACCAGAACTGGTTCCTCTATCTCCATACCGCTCTCCTCCGGGTGGTGTGTGCCATGGTTCGGTCGGTCTTTCCCCACTCCACCATTAAGTGCGAGGACGCGGATGGGGCCGCCCTCTACTCACCCAACCACCGCCCCGACATTACCGTGCTTGACTACGACGGGCAGGGTTGCCACCTGCTCATCGATGTCTCCGTGGCTCGGCCGCTTTCCGGTCGCCACATCCTCCGGGCGGCTGTGGATGCCGGCGCTGCTGCCGCTGTGGCTGAGCGCGACAAGTTTGCCTCCTACGGCAATGTGGGGCCCCACCGGGTCATCCCCTTTGTCCTTGAGGAGTTCGGGGCCATGGGCCCCAAGACAGCGGAGTTTTTCCACGAGTGCTGCCAGCGCCGTGAAGACCGCCTCGACCTCGAGGGTCAGACCGCCCCGTGGTCGGCCCGCACGTGGTCCTCGTATTGGCGGCAGCGTCTGTCACTCGCCCTCACTCGCACCGTGGCTGATGTGTTATTCCGCCGCACCCGGGCCGACTTTGTCGCGACCCATGCGGTCTAGATTCCTTCCAGGCCTGCATGGTGGGCCGGCAGCGCTGTTGCTGCGTGTAGTTTTGTGATGTATAGTTAGTTGTACCTTGTGCCGCTGGCGTGATCCTTGGATGTCTGTGTCAGATTACTATTAATTTCTTCAGGGTTATTCTCCCAGTTCTCGGGTTTTTCCTTATGTTGCATGCCTATCTCACCTCCGTAATCTATCATTCTCAATGAATATATGTAGCACATATCCCAGAGAAGGGGCATACATGGCTTTTAGTACATTCTAAGCGCTACTTCCTGCAAGGGTGGGAATGTAAACGACACTTGCTCTAGGTGCACCAAGGGCACCTGCACCCCCCAGAGTCTCAAGCTCAACCCAACAAAGGGGAGCCTGTCATATGGGGCCGGGGGGAAGATTAATTAATTAATTAGGAACATAACTCCGTTGGGAGTATCTGTAGCACATAGCCCATGTTGCTCCGGAAAAAATCAAAGCCACGAGCCACGAGCCACGAGGTAGCCATGGCTGACGGCGGAGCTCATAACTTTCACGTTTGAGCACCGAATTCAGCCGTGAATATCACTATCGCTTCGTCTTTCTAAGACGCACATGCTGATATAATTTTCCGAATCCAAAACGCAATATATGACGAGCAAACGTCCTTTGACGCAACGCAGTTTAGCGGATGCACTCGCCCATGAAAATGCGGCAGCTGCGGCTGCAGCTTCGCCATCAGGTCCGGCAGGCAGCGGTGACACTAGTCGTGCACTGGTGGTCACCCAGCAACCTCCCGGGCTTAATGCCTCGCCATCGGCATCGCCTGACCCGAAACGCACCCGCCCAGCCGACAAAACAGGATGGTCCCGCCCCTCGGAACCGCGCTTTCGGCCCCAACCTTTCCAGGTCGATGATCACGACTGGACCAACATGTCTCCGTCCGATGCTATGAACTGCATCTTCTACGGGGACTACGCCTCGCTTTACGACCTGTGCCTCCATCTCTACGACCAAGGTCGCCTCCTCAGCAGCAACGGCAGCCGCTGGCAAGCCCACGGTGCCATGCTTGGCTGCCCCCGCCCCCAGCTCCAGCACGCCATCCTCAACTCCCTTCTCCAGCGCTCTGACGGCGAGATCTGGGCTCCATCCATCTCCGCCTCCACCCTCCGTTCCATCCTCACGGAAGCCTTTCAGCAGCACGTGACCCCCCTTGCTGCTGACGTCGCAGCAATGGGTGGCATGCTGGCTGCTGAACTTCCTCACATTTCCACCGCCGCCGCCTCCACCTCCACTGCCATTTCCGCCTCCACTGCCGACATCAAAGCCCAGCTCCTCGACCTCGACCAACACCTTCAAGCCACCGCCAACGCCCTTGAGAGCTTGCATGACACCGCCGGCCTCACCGCCCAGGCGGTGAAGGACATCGCCGCCCAGCCGGCGCCTGCTGGCCCAGCCGGCAATGCTCGATCCCTCCACCTGGGCGGACTTGCTTAAGCAGCACACCACCTCCACCACCTCCACCATCTCGGCACAACTCAAGCAACAAGCCCTCGACCTTCGCGAGGAAGCCGACATCGCCCGGCGCAGCCACAATGTCATCGTCAAGCACTTCGACCAGCACTGAGGCAGGTGAGACCTCCACGAGCCTTCTCGAGGCATTTAAGCGCGCCATTCTTGCCCCCATGTTACTCACCGGTGAGCTGGACATGTCGGCTGTCCGCCTCCCCCGCGCGCGGGGGAAGGCTGGCCCGGCACCCGTGCTCCTCACCTTTAAGTACATGGCGGACAAGCTGGCGTTCCTTAAATGCCGCAAGAAGCTCTCGGAGACTCGCTTCACGCTGGACGACGACTTGACCCTGGCCCAGCAACAGCGGCAACGCGAGCTATGGCCGACCTACCTCCAGCTCCGGCAGAGCGCAAGGGGGAAGCCGGTATACTGGAGGGGGGCGGTCATCCACGTTGACCACAAGCCCTGGCAGCCCCCTCCTGCCTGGCACCTCAGACCAGGAATATATACCAGTAGTGTAGATTAGTAAGGCTTAGCCTAGCATGTGGCCCCTGCGTGCATGTGCGCCCATAATGGCCCCCATGGATGATGCCTTTAGCACTCAGCCACGCCCTTTCTATAATTAATGGTACCCCCATGGATGTCGCATTAAGAATCTAGCCATGCTATGCCATGCAGAGAGATGCTCTCTGTCGAGAAGCCATGTCCTAGCTCTTGTATAGCCATGATGATCTTCCCCCACATAACATACTCCCCCTTAGCTGGGCATAGTGTGAAGATTATGAGGGTGCAGGTGCCCTGGTGCACCTAGAGCAAGGGTCGCTTACATTCCCACCCTTGCAGGAAGTAGCCTAGAATGTATTAAAAGCCATATGCCCCTTCTCAGGGATATATGTGCTACATTGACTCCCAACGGAGTGATGTTCCTAATTAATTAATTAATTAATAGCCCAGAGAGGGGGCATATGAGCCTATAATACATTCTAATTTCTAACTAAGCTACTTCCTGCAAGGGTGGGAATGTAAACGACCCTTGCTCTAGGTGCACCAGGGCACATGTCTGCATCCCCATGATCTATCAAGCTATGCCCAGCTAAGCTCTGCTGCTGACCCCGGTAACTGTACCGGGGTGTCTGCCTCCAGAGCGCCGCACTGAAGGTCTTCATGCGCATGATCAGATGCTACAGGTGCACACAGGCTCCGCGCCGCGCTGGACCCACACCTGGGTGAGTCTCACTGATGGGTTTCCGTCGTGGTCGTACATAACACTGTCATGGCTGTGTTTGTCGCGCGCCGGTTGATGGAGGAGGTGCGTCGCCTTCCCCCTGACAGTTTGCCGCTGGTCTTCATTTTTGTTGACTATATCAAGGCCTTTGACACGGTCCTCTGGGAGGCTCTTTGGGCCATCCTAGCTCTGGATCGAGTGCCACCTGCGTTTATTGCTGCCATTCGCCGCCTGTATGAGGGCTCACAGGCAGTAGTGCGGACTGCGGAAGGCACCACGCCACCATTCCCCCTTCACCACAGTCTGGGTGTGGCAAGGTTGTGTCCTGTCCCCATACCTGTTCATTATTGTCGTGGATCACATCATGCGCCGGGCACGTGCGCGCTTTACTGCTCGGGGTTCGGGCTAGGCTTGGACATCCTTAACGAGAAAGAGCACGGCGGGGTTGAACCTGGCTACCGCCTGGCCGACCTGATTTATGCGGATGACACCACCCTCATCGCGCGCCCCGAGCACATTCAGACCTGGCTGGACTGTCTGGGCCTGGAGGCGAGGGCGGTACGTGGGGTTGGAGATTAGTGTCAAAACTGAGGCGATGGTGATCGGGGCCTCCAGTACACCGCCGCTGCCGCGCGTGCTCAACGGGACGACGGTCCCGTTCCGCGATCGCTTCAAACTGTTTGGGAGCTGGCTCCCTGACACCGCCGACGATGTGGACACCCGCATTGGCCTGGCCTGGGCTAGGCTCTGTTCGCTCAACACCTACTGGCGCTCCAAGGGCCTGGGCGAGCACCGCAAGCGAATGCTCTTCAAGGTCCTCGTCCTCATGGTGCTCACGTACGGCGCCGAGGCGTGGACACTCACACCCACCCTGGCATCTAGGCTAGACGGCACAGTTTACAGGATGCTCCGACAGGTCCTGAACGTAGGGTTTTCCAAGCGCCCGTCATCAGAGTCTTTGTATCAGGGCATGCCTCGTATTTCGGACGAGATTAGACAGCGTAGGATAGCATTTGTAGGACACCTTGCTCGCACCAGCCATGTAGACACCGCCCTTGGTCTGGCAGGCCCCCAGCGCCAGCCAGGGCGGCACATTCTGACCTGGCCTGGCCCCAAGGGCATTCCCAAAAGGGTAGGGAAACATGCCACGAACTACGTCCAGATGTTGTTGGATGACCTACTGGTCCCAGCCCAGTTTGAATACCGCATCCACTCTCTCTCCCTTCTTTGGACTGCCATGCAGAACAAGACGCGGTGGCAGAAGATTGTCAAGGTTCACACGCCCGACCCTGTGGGCAAGCCACCTCCCCCCAATTAGAGGAGGAGGCGTTTTGATGAGTAGGGTAGTTAGGATTTTTCTAGACTAGACAGACTAGCTAGAGTTAGGTTAGTTAGATTACGCGGCTCTCCCCACTCTATCATCCATCAAGGAATATGTGCTACATGATCTCCCAACGGAGGCATGTTATAGTTAAATTTAATTTAATTTAATGCCCAGCTAAGGGGGAGCCTGCAGGCTCCATGTCATGGGGGGGAAGATCATCATAGCTATACAAAAGCTAGAGCGTGGCATCTCAGCGGAGAGCAGCTCTCTGCATGCATCCATGGGCACAGCATAACTAAATAAAGGCATGACATCTGGGGTGTGGCACATCATAGGCACACATGTACATGGCTAAATAATGCTCGTGAATCAGCTGGTATAGTGCCTGTAGGAGGCGTACATGTACATGGCCACGGTCTATCTATGCTACACTACTACTGCTGTAGGGCCGGGGGGGGGGATCATCATGGCTATACAAGAGCTAGTAGAGCATGGCATCTCAGCAGAGAGCAGCGATCTCTGCGTGGGCGCAGCATAACTAGATAAAGCTAGGCATCATCTGGGGTGTGGCACATCATAGGCATGCACGCACACGTGTACATGGCTAAATAATGCTCTTGAATCATGCAGCTGGTATAGTTCCTGTAGGAGGCGTACATCAGAAAATCAGAATGTACATGGCCACGGTCTATCTATTCTACACTACTGCTGCACTGTATTCCCCTAAGCTGGGGCGTCTGGAGTCGCTGCATGGGGCCGCGGGGGTCGCATGCCAGGGCTTGTGCATGGCCGACATATGTAGATGGTCGCCCCCTTCGGCCCTTCCAGTATACCGGCTGCCCCGCCTTGGTCTGCCGGAGCTGGAGGTAGGTCGGCCAAAGCTCCCGTCGCCGTTGTTGCTACGTGCTGCGCCAGGGTCAAGTCGTCGTCAAGGGTGAAGTGAGTCTTCTTCTCGAGCCGCTTGCGGCGTCGATCTGAGAAACGAAATCTTGTCCGCCGGGTTCTTAAAGGTGAGAAGGAGCGGGGGCGCCCCTGCCTTACCCCGCCCGCGGGGAAGGCGGTGGGCGACCAGCTCGATCTCACCAGTAAGGCCCATGCGACCAAGAATTTCTCGCTCAAACGCACGTGCAAGCTTCTCGGAATTCTCACCTTCCTCCATGTCGAAGTGCTTGACGATGACGTTGAGGCTGCGCTTGGCGAGCTCGGCCTCCTCGCGGAGGTCGAGCGTCTGCTGCTGGAGCTGTGCTGCGACGGCGGAGGTGGTGGAGGTGGTGTGCTGCTGAAGTAAGCATGTCCGCCCAGGTCGGGATGGGAGGAGCATCGCCAGCCAGGCCAGCTAGCCGGGGCTGGCTTGGCGGCAATGTCCTTCACCGCGCCTGGGCGGTGAGGCCTGCGGTGTTTTGCAGGACCTCGATGGCAATTGCATTGTCATTGAGGCGCTGGTCGATGTCGCGCAGCTGGGCGGTGATGGAGTCGGTGGATCGAGGCGGAAAGGGGGGGGGGAGGCGAGGAGGGTGGCGATGGCGGTGGGCCGATGGCGGTGGGGAGCTCAGCACTGCCAGCGTGCGCGGCCCACAGCTGCCACATCTGCAGCTAGGGGCGTCATGCACGTGCTGTGAGATGGCTTCGTGGAGGTGTCCAAGGAGGAGCCTGGGTGGATTCGGTCAAGGGGGTGGGTTTTCAGAGGTCCGCGGAACAGCGCTGAAGGATGGAAAAAAAAGAGCTGGGCGGCGAGCTGAAGGCACGGTTGCGACTCCAACCAGACAGGTCAGGTGCGCGGTGCTGAAACTGGCCGTCAGACTCCAGGTTGGAAAATACGTGTGCGGGGTATAATACGTGGACTTAAAATACGCGTATTATACGTGGGGGGTATAAAATACGCGGTGGTAAAATGCGCGACAGTTTTTGTGGTCCAATTGTCAGTCACCCAATTAGCACGCTCCTTGATGATGGTCATGCAGTTACTACAACTGAAATTTGGTGTATATGCTTATTTATTAACATCTTCCATTTATGCCCTGCAATCCTATCTGATTATGATTTGTTAAATGCAGGGGGGAGCATGCTGCAACGGGAATAGTAAGGATTCAATTAATTAATTGATTGTAAGGTAAGCCATCCACTATATAATGCATTAGAGGACATAAGACACAACTTCCGAGAAGGAGGGGTGACGTGCCCTCCTTTGTACTGGATCATGCCGGCCACCATCTGCTTGAAAGAGGCGCTCTCAGCCGCATTGAAGGCAATGCCGTTCTCGATAAAAAATTCGGCAGCCAGCAGCTGGACACCTTTCTCGTCGACGGGAACCAGCCATTTGGTGATGCTCAGCTGGCCTTTGCTGGGAACCGACGACAAGTCAGCCGGCGCAGCCCCTCCCATCTCCGCCTTTGCCCTGTTCAAATTGTGCTGCTTCTTGGCGTCTGACTGCTGCGACTTGTTGTTATACATCCTAAGAAACCTGCTCCGGATATTCGGTGGAATTTTGTCGCAGGGTAACATCCCTTCCCCTGCGATTCCGGGAAAGTGTGCACGGACTCGGAATACGCTGATTGCCCCCGCCCCGTATGAGAACTTCTTGTTGCAAAATGAGCAGAACTTATTCGACACAAACTGCGTTTTGTTACTAACAGCATCTGTGACTGCTTCTTTCTTCTCGAGAACGGAATCCCATTCTGACAGGCCCTTTCTTCTTCATGGCTGCAAATCGAAAATGGCTGCACACTGTCGCACAGTCGCACTGGCCTTGTCGTCGCTATATTGCATTACACCGTCAGTAGCACAGCTGGCATTTGCTGGCACACTGTTATTTATGCGTTATGTACCTAGTCCTAGCTGTCTCCTACCGGCCAAACATTTTGCAAGGCTTGCGCTTTATGAAAAGAACTGTACGCATCTACAAGTTCTAGTAGTAAAAATCTCAAATGTGCAGTGAGCGCGCCGCGCCCAGAACCTGGGCACCGCGCCAGTGCCCGCTGCCCGCTGGTACCCCCGAAAAATTCTAAGTCCAAACCGCGTGGTCAGACGTAAAATACGCGTAAAATACGTCGAGGCCCATAATATGCTTTATCCCGCATTTTATCGCAAAAGTGCGGCGTACAGACCAACCCGGGTCAGACTGCAGGCTGCGGAAGCAGTTACATATGGCGCCATGGAGGCGCTGGCATAGCTAGTCAAGAAGGGAGGCGTACGACCCGGCCATAAATAAAACACGAGCTCCAGTATATCCTGATGTGTGGCCAGTCGAAATAGCCGGTTGGTCTGTGGACGTCGAAGGTGGAAAATAACCCGTCAACGTCAAAGTCGTGCTCAGACCAGCTAGGTTCGGTCTAGGACATAGTGGCACGCTTAAACGTGACAGGCCTCCCTCAGGCCGGCGTGCATGCAGGTCTTCCTATATACATTAAAAATATAATTACTTACAGCAGAGTGAAATCACTCAAACCAAAGCAAACGCCCAGCTATAAACCTATATACAGAGCCATGTCAAAGCTCTATACTACGATAAGACCAATGTTAACGCCTAACGGGAGGAACCTAATAGCCCTGCTGCACCGCAAAATCAGCCCGCGTACGGCGGAGCATGATGTCAGCCATGGCCCGAGTCAGTCCTATATACATGCAGACAGCCACACACCTCAAACTTCTCAGCACGTACTCTGATCCAATGTACGTGCACAGTATACGACTGGCGTATAATAGCTGTCAAGTGAAGGTTCCCAATTAATTCAGAAAGAAAGAAAGAACATATAACTCCGTGGGGAGTATACGTAACACATATCCCTGAGAAGGGGCATATGGTTTTTAATACATTCCGGGCTACAACCTGCAGGTGGGCGGGGGCCATTTAAACAGACACCTACTCTGGGTGCACTATTATGTGCACCTGGACCACCATGATGTGTCATACCTCAGAAAAAGGCCTGAGATGGGGTGGAAGATGATTATGGCTCGGCAATCAGTACAGTGTAGCTAGGGCATGGCTTCTCAGCAGAGAGCAACTCTCTGCACCCGTGGGCGAAGCATGCAGGGCTAACTACTTAAATGCTGGGGCATCATCTGGTGCACATGGATCCCATCATAGGCTAGCTGCCATACATGTACATGGCCATGTCTGAGCACTACTAAGCTGTCTATTCTACACTACTGCTATAGTCCCCTAGGCGGGCTGGGGTGGCTGGGGTTGCTGGGGTGGCAGGGGTCGCCTGCAAGCGCTTGTGGTCGACGTAGATGACCGCCCCCCTGGACATGTACAGTATACCGGCTTCTTCCCTGCCGCAGCCTGTCTGACGGAGCTGGAGGTAGGTCGATCGGCCGGCCATAGCGCCCGGAGCCCGTCGCCGTACGTTGTTGCTGCGTCAGGGTCACTTGAGTTGTCGTCCAGCGTGTACATAGGGAGTCCTCGTGCGAGCCGCTTGCGAGTTGCGACACTTGAGGAACAGAAGCTCGTCCGCCATGTATACTCAAAGGTGAGCGCAGCAGCGGGGGTGGTCCTGCCTTAGCGAGCGTGGAGGGCGGTCAGGACCTCCAGCTGGATCGAGCTCGCCTATGAGGGCCATTAAATTAAATTAAATTGGAACATATCTCCGTTGGGAGTACATGTACTATAGCACATATCCCTGAGAGTGAGAAGTGGCAGATGGCTTTTAGCTGTACATTCTGGGCTACTTCCTGCATGGGTAGTAGGGTGTAAACTATACACCGGCCTGCTCATGGGTCGGAGTCGCCTATGTGGGCTGATTAAATTAAATTAAATTGGAACATATCTCCGTTGGGAGTACATGTATATAGCACATATCCCTGAGAGTGAGAAGTGGCAGATGGCTTTTAGCTGTACATTCTGGGCTACTTCCTACAAGGGTAGGGTGTAAACTACACCGGCCTGCTCATCATGGGTCGGTGCACAAAGTGCACCTGCACCATGCACTATTATGTATTCCATGCTGAGCAGCTAAGGTGCCGCGGACATAGGGTGTTAATTAGATCATCATGGGTAAACATGTGGCTAGGGCCTGGCGTCTCAGCAGAGAGTAGCTCTCTGCATCATATAGGCAAAGCTTGGCGCTAAATTCTTAACCCAATGCGTCGGTCATCCGTGGGGAGTCCCATCATAAATTAGCGGGCGCACATGCGCTTAGGCCGGTGGGCCACGTGCTAGCTAACTAAGCTAAGCCTGACTAATCTACACTACTGCTATCTATTCCCTAGGCTGGCCGCGGTTGCTGGGGTGGCCTGGGGGGCGCCTGCCAGGGCTTGTGGTCGACGACGTGGCCGGATGACCGCCCCCCTCCAACTTATACCGGCTTCCCGGCCCCTATAGCTAGTAGGTAGGCCATACAACTCCCGTCGCCGTTGTTGCTGTGCCAGGGGGCAAGTCGTTACAACAAGTCCATGCAGCGTGTACATAGGAAGTCCCTGCGAGCTTCTTGCGGCATATTTAACAACAGCTTATCCGCCATGTAATCAAATTGATAATGAGGAGCAGGGGGGGCGGCCCCAGCCTTATACCCCGGCCGCGCGCGGGGGAGGCGGACAGCCGACATCCGCAGCAGCGTCACCATGCAGTGAGTGCATGCCATGGGGGTAATTAATATCGCGCTTGAACGATATATGGCAAGCTTCTCGGAGTCCTCACTTACCTGCTGGTCGAAGTGCTTGCCGATGACGACGTTACATGGCTGCGCTTGGTGAGGTCGGCCTCCTCGCGGATGGAGGTCGAGCGTTTGATTCAATGTTGCTTGATAAGCAGTGTGCCGCGATGGTGGAGGCGGTGCATGGTGGCATGTATAGTGCTTCAGCATCAGTCCGCCCAGGTCTGCATGGGTGCATGGCCGAGGAGCATCGTCGTCTGGGCCATGCAGCAGGTGCTGCCAGGCCGGCCGGCAATATGAGTCACCGCCTGGGCGGTGAGGCTTGCGGTGTTTAGCAGGCACAGTCTCAATGGCGATGGCGTTGTCGTACGTGGAGGCGCTTGTCGATGTCAAGGAGCTGGGCGCGGTGATGGCGGCATGCATGCAGTGGATGTGGTGGTGGCGGTGGACTCAGGTGCAGGCGGAGGAGGGTGGAGGTGGAGGTGGCGGCACCTGCTGGAAAGGGGAGGGAGCTCAGCAGCCAGCATTGAAGCTGCCCATATTGCTGCCACATCTGCAGCAAGGCCGGGGAGCTAGTCACGTGCTGCTCGAGGGCGGAGGGAGCGGAAGGTCGGGGTGCGGAAATGGAAGGAGCCAATCTTCCATCCGAGCCCATGAGGACTACATAGCAGAGAATGGTGTGCTAGCTGGAGCTGCCGGGCCGGGCGCAACCTTGGTTCCAAACAGAAAGTTGGTGCTCATGCATGTCCAGATGCTGTCCGGATGCGGGATGAGGCGGTTGAGGTTGTGGCCGGAGATGGACCCGGCACGGATCATATAAAGCGACTCAGTGGTGTAATCCCTACATAGAAGAGGCAGTTCATGGCACTGGCTGGGGCTATGTTGGTCCAGTCGTGGTCGTCGACTGACTTTGAAGGGTTCGGGCCGAAAGCGCGGTTCTGATGGGCGCGATTCTGCTGCATGCATGGGCGACTGCGTAATTTGGTTCTGAGGCGATGCCGAGGGCGAGGCCGCAGGAGCCGAGTGCACTACTAACGCTTGAGTACTGAGTGTCACTGCTGCATGCCCAGCGAGGTGGCCCACCTCTGCCGGGCAAGCGGCCGGGCGCACTGTACAGCCAATGATCCAGAGCTGCAGACGTATTTTCTTGGATCATCGCAGCCGCCAGGCCGGCTGCGTTGCATAGTCGAGCGTTTGCTCGTCAAAATATTGCGTGATAGCTTCGGGAAAATATATCAGCGTGTGCGTCTTAGTAGAAAGACGAAGCGATTGTGATTTCCACGTCGGCCTAACTCGGTGCCCAACTAAACGTTAAAGTTATGAGCTCTGCCGGGCAGCCATGCATGGCTGGCCAGCCTCGGCCGGGCTCGTGGCTCGTGTACGTCGAGTTTTAAGAGAGAGACAACTGATGAGGGTCATGGGGACGACTGAGGGCCATGGGGGCAAGGATTTTGTCAAACCCCTTTTGCAAGCCTCAAACCCCTTTTGCAAGCTTCTCGGAGTCCTCACCTTCCAGCAGGTCGAAGTGCTTGACGATAACGTTACGGCTGCGCTTCTCGAGCTCCGTCGGCCTCCTCGCGAAGGTCAAGCGTCTGTTGCTTCAGCTGGGCGGCGATCGATGGCGGAGGTGGTGGTGGTGGTGTGCATGGTTCATCAGCATGGCTGCTCACTGCTCAGGTCTGGGTGGGAGGTGCCTCACCGGCTGGGCCAGCAGGGGCTGGCCGGGCGGCATTGTCCTTCGATCACCGCCTGCCGGCAGTCACTGCATGCGCAGGCCTGCGCGGTGTTTTGCAGGCACTCAATGGCGACGGCCGGCGTTGTCCTTGCATGAGGCTCTAACTGTCGATGTCGAGGATCGAGCTGGGTGGTACGCGGTGGCCAGCCACCGGTGCATATGGTGGTGGTGGTGGCTTTGGAGGCGGAGGCAAGGAGGGCGGAGGTGGTGGAGAGAAGGGGAAGCTCGGTGCCCAGCCACTGACTATACTGAGCGTGCCGCCCATGAATTAATCATTAAACTCGTAGTAACGTGCTCCCGGGAGTCACGGAGACGGGCGTTGGGGAGTCACGGAGAATTAATAACCCCGATGGATGGACGGGTACACGCAAATCTACCGGTCTCAGTAATAATTATATCTAGATACAAAAAAACTGTCTCCCTCCATGCAGGTCTTCCTACAGAATTGTCTTCTAGCTACAGATAGCCATGCGCGGCCCTCCCGCGGTCTTCGCGTCTTCGATCCCTCTCAGACAACTACCCTATAGCTAGTCCTTCCACGGCGTTGGATTGCCATGCGTTTATAGGAAAAGTCGTCGATCTCACAATTAATTTAGACTAAATAAAAAGTAAAGAGTATACAAGTAATAAGGATATTAACCCAACCCATGGTCCGCCGATGCGGTCCATTTGGACCATGCACAACTCACGTAACCTAAATGTAACGCGTAATTCCGTGATCGACCTGCGACATAAGTGACGTAACGTAAATATGTCCGGCCGGTCAGGGCAGACCCAACGTGAATGAAAATGCTTAGGTTGGGTAGGTAATTGCGCCATAGCCCAGTAAATACCACCACTTTCTTGCAGGCAGTCACGTGACTTTTGCTAACATTTTTTTCCGTTGCGCGCGCATAGCGAGATATATATGGCTGTCAGCGTGCCATTTTGTGGCAATTTAGGGTTCCGCGGCTTGAAATTGGTCAGATGATGACCCCTGAACGATGATGCATTATTTTGGTCACGTCAAGAATGATCAGGTATATGCTGTTGAGGAAACACGCAGTGGCTATCACCTCTGTCTTGGTAGTCACTGTCAGACGAGACTTCCCGTTTGGTATCGCCGGTTTCCTTTGGTTCTTGGGAGTTTCCATCTGCCTGGGTCTTCCTCCCGCGTCTTTACGAAAGTCCGCTGCGCCATTTGCTGGGAACGTGGAAGCGATAGACGTCATCTGTGCACATATCTTCAACATGGTAATGATGACGGATGCATAGATCGATAGAGCGGCTAATAATGGCCGCCTCTCCCACTAGTAGCTGCATACGTGACGTATGAGCATGCCGGCCAGCGGAACCCGGCCAGGTCATGATCGAGGCAGGTACGGCAATGCGTTTGCACGTTGTTTGCAGGGAAACTCGTACGTTCTTACATGTCTTTTGATGAGTAGGATAGTGGTTATTCAGCATGCAACAGCTTTCCATGCCTGCTCTAGGAGGGGTATTAGCCATTATGGTGCACAATTTGTGGCACTTCTTTGGGGGGTATCGTTCAGTGATGGCAAGTTGGCGTCATGTTTGGATTCCAGCAGGTTTGGCACTCTATTGTGGTCATTTATATTGCATAATGGTATAGTAGCATGGCATAGTTGGCTGTTTGCGCGCGCGTAAGCCACACATGTACACGCGTGCATTATACCTGTCAAATGGGGTGTCCGGGTGGTTTGACCGGTTTGGCAAAGGAAAGCACCATTGGACTATCCAACTAAATTGTCCAATGTTGGTATTGAGGTTTCTGACCCACCCCTGAGAAAAATGGGGGGGTGTACTTTTTCTTGCACGAAAACGATCGTCTTTGGCCAACTTTGGTTGGAGCTATTATCCAAATGCCTTGATATACGAACGGTATTATTGCATATTCTAAAAGCCCTTGAAGTGTAGATATTCCTAGTACCGGGGTTGAGGGTATTTGGAGTTGTGGTCTAGGAGTTATGATTTTTTTCATTTTCAGGGGTCAAAAAACAAAAAAAAAGTGCTGGCGGACCATGGTGAGACAACTATTCCTGGACGCATGGTTATAACGAGGTAGCCACATTGGCTAGCTGACAGCGGAGGCTGCTCATAACTTTCACGTTTGCAGGGCACCAAATTCGACCGTGAATATCACAATCGCTCCGTCTTTCTAAGACGCACGCGCTGATCTCAATTTTCCCGAAGCTATTACGCAATATTATCATGATGAGCAAACGCACCTCGACGCAGCGCAGCTTAGCGGCAGCGCTGAGCCCTGCAGCTACGCAAGAAGCTACGCCTAGAGTTCCGCCGCCCGGCCTGGAAGGCAGCAGCATGCACTTACTTCCCATGCAAGCTTTAGTGGTACATTCTGCCCCTTCTTCGGCCTCGCCGTCGGCCTCTCCTGCTCAAGCCCAAGCGCAGTACGCGTCGTCCCGCCGAGCCACCCAGCCAGTTTCAAGATTTCACCGTCGACGAGCCACACGTTTGGCAGAAAGGTCCGAGTGTCGAGTGACCAGCTGCACGTCCTGTTTCATGGGACATGGCCGACACGCTTTTGGAATTGTGCTACCGTCGCACGCTGCATGACTGCGGAGCTCTGGACACACCATCTCCACCGCCACCTCCACGTACCCTCCTCGCCTCCACCACTGCCGCCTCCACCTCCACCGCCGACATCAAAGCCCAGCTCCTCGACATCGACTGCGCAGCGCCTCACTCAAGCTAGGACAACGCCATCGCCACCGAGTGCCTGCAAAACACCGCATATGCAGGCCTCATGCACCGCCCAGGCGGTCACTGTGAAGGGCATGCATTAATTGCCGCCAAGCCAGCCCGCGCTGGCCCTGCAGGCGATGCTCCTCCCACCCAGACCTGCCCGGCGGACATGCTGAAGCACCACACCACCTCCACCACCTCCGCGCCGTCGCAGCACAGCTCCAGCAGCAGACGCTCGACCTCCGCGAGGAGGCCAAGCTCGACATTAGCGCAGCCTTAACGTCGTCGTCAAGAACTTCGACCTGGTGGAAGGTGGGAACTCCGTTCACGAAGCTTGCACAGCCCGCCAGCACAGGCGATTGAGAAAAAAATCCTTGCATGGCTCTACACCCAGTGCCGAATCCCGCCAACGCGAGTCTATCTTGACCAGCTACTACCAGCGCAGCTTCGGCGACATCCACAGAGAACTTTGGAACGCACTCAACGCCCCAGCCCCCGCACAGCCGGCAGCCCCATCGGCTTCCTCCCTCTGCAAGGATGACATCCGCGCAGTGCTGGAGGAGCACGTGACCTGGCCGCTGGCCGAGAAGATGACCTCGCTGAACACCACGCTCAACACGGTCGAGGCCCGGGTCTCCAACGTGGAAACCAAGGTCGTCCACAAGCTACAACCACAGTTCACGGCGCTACACACCGCGGCGCAGGCTTCGGAAACGCATGCTGCACAGTTAATAAACGAGTGGACCTCTCAATGCTCAATGGCCTAACGCATGTGTTTATTACAATAAATCACAAGCCCCGCACCCAACGTGCACAAGGGCATTTAGCATTGTCGACAAGCAACGCTCTGCCTGGCTGCCACGTCTGGAGCAGCCGACAGTGGCCGTTGGGCTCTGTGGTGCAGCCTGAGTGGCGCGACGCCACTGCTAGACTCTCAGGACCTTAGTCCAACATCCGACACCTCAATGTCAGTCCCGAGTGGGTACTGGCGACGCCGTACCGCCAATCCTACTTGGGTACTGGCGTCCGTCACCAGGACTCGGCTATCGAATAGTCTAGCCTGCCGAATCACATATAGCCGGGACTTCTGACCGAGCCTACACGTGCGAAACCCCAGATAGCACATTGCTATCTGGTACTTAGCCTATGTCCACGACTAGAGGCTAACTCCAGTTTTATTCTTTTTTTTTTTTTTTTTTTTTAAGGCATCAGTGCTGCACCTCCAGTTTTTATTCCTTTTTGTTTTTTTCAGGTACTTGGCAATATCATGAATAAGACATTGGTACAGGAAAACTCATATCAGACCACAATGGACGTTGTGAATTAAAGCGCCCACAGACCCCATTGCCTTTAAATCTGACAGTGTCTTTGAGGTTTCTGAACCTAGGATCCCCTGTTTGTACAAGTCAGTGGAGTGATGAGTGGCTATGGAAAAACCAGGGGGCACATCAAGAAATTATTATGTTTGTTGCCAAGTTGCCACCAGCTGGGAAAGACCATAGTCTGCACCATTAGTCTGGAGTGCCCTATTTCATCATCCATTTGTCTGACTAGACAGATAGGGATTCATTGCATCACACAGAAGCTGGTACTGGGTTGCTGCTAATGACGGAATCTTGGTCAATGCGTCAGCCAGGTTCTCCTCGTCTGGCAGATGCTGCCAGCTGGAAAAATAGCTTGTTTCCTGTTTCAAAATCACCCAGTCCAGATCAGTATGCACAGCAGCAGTCACAGATTTCTTGTTAAGGAAACTAATGACTGACTGACTGTCAGTGTGTAAGTGAGCATGCACATCAGCCTTGCTGCCAGCCTGAGTTTGCAACCAGGTTAGTATGTGCTGAAGGGATCGAGCATGCTGCACAGCAGACACCACAGCACGGCACTCAGCAGAGTTACTGCCAACAGCTTTTCTGCGATGCAATCTGCTGTACCACGACACCATGGACATATAGTCTCCCTTGTTGGTAAGGAAGAACACCCCAGCCTCCCTGGCATCCATTTTTGTTATTACCCTACTCTCCATGGAGCTGTCCATCAGACAGTTAATGTGAATATCTTCCATGAGGTTGAGTGGATGAATGACAAGGGAAGGTCCAGCCTTTAGTAGCTTCTGGAGATCCTTAGGTTTCATGGTTTGTAATACTGTGTCATCAATCCTGCTGACCACTGCCAGATGAGGTGCACAGATAGCACTCAGCCACCCTAATTTTCCTTTGACAGTAGCACACATGTGAGCAGGAATGCACGGAATATCAAGCAGCTCTAGGCATTCTTCTAAGTACTGGGCAGGCGGGGATAGAGTACACACCCACTGTTCCTGTTGCTCTTCCAGTGCTAGCATTATGCCACAGAACTGTAGGGGTTCTGGCCCCAGCTCTGTCTGCTTTCCAATCTCATATGACTGCTGAACCTGCTGAATGAACTTGTCAACTTCAGCTCTTGGTCCACAAATCAGTTGGTCATCACCATGCCACACAAACAGGAGCAAGCCAGAGGGTGTGGGCACAGCAAAGAGACAAGGGTCCAGATCATCATAAGTGGCATTAAGTTTCTTGAACACCTCTTCTGCTGATTTTCTGAAGATAGTGGGAGCACTTTGCAAACCTTCCACCCCTAGATTTAGGAGTAGATATGGCTCATCAATATCATGTGCCCATGCAGCAGGGGTGGGAACCACATAGACCTGACCCTTCCACACATCTTGCGCTTTATCAGGGTCCCCTCTAAGGAAAGCCCTTTTGATATCAGTAGCTTTGCAGGCATAATCTTGGCCAGCATTGAGATGGTGGAGGAAGACAGAGAGCAGTATCCTGAGGGATGTTTGCTGCAGCCCAGGAGTGTAGAGTTCACCCTTGGACAGTTTTGACATGCCTTTTAATTCTGTCACACATGGCCTAGCATGATATATAGGTGAGCCTACTGGCTGTGCCTTGTGTTTTAGCACAAACTTGAGTCTCAACTTTTTGGCACCTTCTGGAATTTCCCAGACAGGAGTGACAGGTGGCTTATAGTCAGGATGCTTAGGGTTTGGCAGCACCCACTCTTCGCGGGCTTGGTGCCTAATGGCTTGGATCCATTTTTGAAACCCTTTTTGTGTTTTGCATTGTTGGATTAGAGCATCATAGTTGTGAGGAGAGTGCATGGCTAAGTCCCACTTTCCAACCCCAAAGGACTGCGGGTGTGGCCTTTGATTGTGCACCTTTTTCTCTAGGTCAGGGATTTCACCTGGCCCATATTTGATGTTAATGGCCTTGATATAGGCATCTAATCCATGAACCAGTTGGGACAATGGAATCTTGTAGTGATCCAAGGGAATGGCTCCTACCCCAGTCACACGCAGCTGGCTAGCAGTGATGGTGACACCTGGGTAAGAGATAAAGGGTTCTCCCAACAAAGCATTGCCCATGTACCCTTCCACTACCTGGAAAGGTGTCTGGATGCCAAGTATGGGGATCATTACTTGACCCAACACATCTAAGGTTGTTTTGCCTGAAAAATCTTGCACCTGTGTCCATGGTGAGGGTGCAAGTTGCAGACCAGGAATGGCTTGTGCACTGATCACACTGACCTGTGCCTGAGTGTCCACAGCTAGGATGCAGGATTCCTGGCTATAATCGGAGCACACAGCAGAGACCTTGGCCAAACCTGAGGCTTGTTTAGCCTTGCTCTTGTGAGCCTTATGCAGAGCTGCCAGGGCTTTTTCTAGCTTGGATTTGAACTCAGCTGGATTGCCTTTGTTTTGCTCTGGTACCTCATGCCTGGTTGAACTCTGCCCAGAGGGACTTACACCAGGTTGTGGGGTGACACGTACCTCACTGAGGGGTGGAGGAATGACAGAGGGTGTGGTAGTGCCATCATCAGCTCCTGGTGTTGGAATGCTGGGTGGTTCTGCTTGCTCACCAGAGTTAAGGAGGGAATCCATGTTCAAGGACTCTTCCCCTGGCACGTCTGCCAAAGGAGGGAAATACTTCTTAACTCTATGACTGCTCACCCTGTGTTTTCTCCCTGTTTCCAAACTTCGAATATCCATATTTTTTCCTTTTTTGGTCATTCTTAGAACAGTGCACGGACCATACCACATGCCTGTCTTGCCATGTTTGGTTTCTTTGAAATATAGGACTTGTTCACCCAGTTGGAATACTGTTCTGGGGTGTGTTATGTCCTTTTCAGCTAGCTTATCAGCCACTTTAGCTCTTACTGTGTTATACAGAGCTAATACCTCTGGAGGGTACACACCTGCCTGTAAGCCAATGGGAAGGATTTCCCCCCATGGTGCATGCAACACAGGTCTAAGGTTAAGTGTAGCACAGATTTCACTGCACCACAGTGCTCTGTCAGCATAGCTTCCAGATGTGGCTTTCAGGTCAGTGGATTTCGCCACTAAAGTTTTGACTGACCTGATGGTTCTTTCAATGACACCCTGCCCTTCATGATCTTGCAATCCAGCAATCTCAATATTAGCATCCCATCCTTCACACTCAGCCAGACAGCTAAACTGTTGATCAAGCAGTATAGTGTCAACTGGGTAGAATCTGGGCAATGCTATCACAAGTGCTGCACGCAGTTGCTCTTTAGCCATGCCAGGTAGGGGTTCCATGACAGTGAATCTGGACCATGTGTCTTTTAGGATCAGATATTGTTCACCATCGATATGCACGACATCACCCACAATTATTCCCCTTTGGGTGGGTGGTGTTGCGACATGCCATTTGGGAGGTTTTGGGCCATGGAACTGACATTGCTGGCAGTGTTTTCTAGCCAACCTGACAGCATTCCTGAGTCGTGAACCTCCTGCTCTTCTGGCAATCTTTTCTGCCACCACCTCATGACCCATGGCTATGTGGAGCTGGGTTGCTAGTTCCCTTAAGTCTACTGTGTCAACAGCAGCTGGGGTAAGAGCTTTGAGGTAGGGCAGTATCACATTATACGTGGAGGAGATTTTCTGAGCTGCCTCAAAATCTAGCAGTCCCTTGTCTTTATCCCCAATGATAATGAGATCATATAAATCCACATAGGCGTGCTGTGAGGACGTACATCCTTTTGGAGCCTTGTCCTGCCGGTCGCACCACGTGCCGGGGGGCAGATGGCGGGGGTGCTTGCAACCGAAGCAGAGGTCCACGTCGCCTACTGCGGGGTTCCACTTGCAGTCCGCCCGCTGGTGTCCCTTGGTGCCACACCGGGTGCACTTGTTCTTGGGACCTGCATGGGGGGCTGAGCAGTGGGTGCAGGGGTGGGTGGGGCAGGTGTGGGGGGGGTGGGCCGCCTCCACTGGTTTGGCTTGAGCTGAGCAGGCTGTCCCGGCTGGCCTTGGGGCTGGTTGCCCTTGGCCTTCTTGGACTGGCCGCCCTGCTGCCCCCCTAGCTGGCGCTTTTTTCCTTGCCCCTTCCCTTGGGTCTGTTGGACCTTGGGGGTTGGGGTTGCAGACGGAGCACCTATAGCCAGGGGAGTCAGGCAGTCTTGGATATGGTTCATCCCCGCCCGGAAATCGTTCCACAGAGGTTTGAGACCTGCAACCACAGTGGCGTACACAGCTTTGTCCAGGTTAGCATTTGACAACCATGAATACAGCAGGTAGCTAGCAGGCAGACCCCTGAGATCAGGGTCCTTTTCTACAGCCAACCTATAATTCTTGCAATCAGTGGCATAGTCTTGCTTGTTGACCTGGTAAGCATTAAGCCAGTTGAAACCACGGATGGATTCAAACTGTGTCCTATCCACCAGCAAGTGCTTAAGCTCATCCATGAAGGCTGGCCACAATGCAATTGCTAGGTTAGGTGTCCCAGCCTTTTCTTGGTAAATCTGGACCAAGGTTTTAATGGCTGGGGCTGACCTATGGATGGTGGTGGATGCACGCAAGGCACTGAACCAGTTCTGGACATTCAGAGACTCAAAACAGTAGTTCAGGCTAAACAAAAATTCCTTGGCCTGTTCCTGGGTGTAACCCTCAGGTAAGCCAGGGATTTCTATTTTAGATTCTTTTTGTTTTGGGTTAAACGTACCTTTGACCGGGTCCTTCTTTTCAGCCAAGAAAGTCTTGACTGCTTGTTGAAGATCAGCCTCCTCCATGTTCGCCCTGCCCCTTTCCAGCTGGGAGATACTGGCCAGGAGGCCATCCAGCTGGGTGCGCGACAGGTCGTCCATGGGGTTGGTGGCCATGGTCTTGAGCTGTGCCGTGAGTATGGCAAGCAGCTCTTGGACGTCCCCCTTAAGGGTGGGTGGGGTTGGGTCCACTGGGGTCCCTTTTGCCACCGCCTTGCTCTTATCTGACTGCCCTGGTGTGGGTGCAGTCTGCTGGGCCTCCGCAGAAGGTGGTTGTGTTCCAGCTTGCTGTGCTAGTGCAGTGGCTGGTGGTGTTCCAGCTGCAGGCGCAGGGTCTTGTTCCCCTTGCCTTACTCCACTGCTGGTAGGAAAACCCTTGGCCTGGCCAAGCTGCTGCAGCGCTGCTGCTTGGGCTGCCAGGCCGCCCTCACGGGCTATCATGGCCTCTAGGAGTTTATTCTCCACCACCTTGCGGCGGTGGAGCTCCTGGGCATCCGGGTCACTTGGGGGTTTGCTGGGGGAGCTGGGGACAGTGCCCTGGCTCTTGCCCTGCAGCACCCTTGGTGACACGGCCCCTCCAACCACCCTTTGGCTCAAATCAGTGCCAGGGGTGGGGAGGGTATGTGCAGGGAGTGCAGGCGTTTCTGTTGCCTGCATCTTCTCCTGCAGCTTGGTCAGCTGCAACAGGAGGGAATTGAGTTGGTCCGCTGTTAGCGTGACCCCCTCGTCCCCCTGTGCAACAACCAGCTCATTGAAGAGGCGCTCATGGAGCACCTCTCCAGCTTGCATGGCAGCCAGCTGCTTTTCAGCAGTCATGTTGCGGGCCGCTGTCTTTTTGCGGTCCCGCTCTTGCTGTGCAAGACGGCGTGCCTCTACAAACTGGGCGGCGGCCTGTTCGACCGCCTGATTGAGTGGATTCATCTCAATCTCCCCATCAGAAACCCCTGGGGAGAGGGTGACCTCGTCATCAGACAGCTGAATGCTGCCGATGACGGGTCCTGGGACCTTCTTGGTCCGCATTTTGAACATGTATGCGTCCCTCTTCAGCTTCCTCTCGTACCCCCCCGCTTTCTGAGCGGATGAGGGGACGATCGGCACCCCCGCTTGTTCTCCACCGCTTTTGGCTATTCCGCCCTCCTCCTGAGGAGGTTGGGACGGTGCCTTAGCGGGGAGGTCAGCGGGGCTTGCCTGAGGGCTGGGGGACCGCATACTGCTTACGGATTTTTGCGAGCTAGCTGGGCTAGAAAAAACAGATTTTTCGGCCTGTTCGGCCAAGGAGGTTACCTGTTTTTGCAGGGCTGCCAGCTGCCGCTCTTGGGCGGCTGCCTTGACGCTTTGCTGAGCCATTGCTGTCGCTAGCTGCCTAGCCACTAGCTGTTCCTGCTCCGCCTGCGCCCTTCTTGCTTTTTTAATTTTCTTGGCCGCAGCCTTCTCCTCTACTGTTGGCACCGTCTGCCAGCCAGCATCATCTATCCGCTTCTTTTTGAATTTCAGGCCTGGCATAATAGGATCTCCCATGATTTTGTCTATGGTAAACGACTTTAATTCAAGTTAATAAACGAGTGGACCTCTCAATGCTCAATGGCCTAACGCATGTGTTTATTACAATAAATCACAAGCCCCGCACCCAACGTGCACAAGGGCATTTAGCATTGTCGACAAGCAACGCTCTGCCTGGCTGCCACGTCTGGAGCAGCCGACAGTGGCCGTTGGGCTCTGTGGTGCAGCCTGAGTGGCGCGACGCCACTGCTAGACTCTCAGGACCTTAGTCCAACATCCGACACCTCAATGTCAGTCCCGAGTGGGTACTGGCGACGCCGTACCGCCAATCCTACTTGGGTACTGGCGTCCGTCACCAGGACTCGGCTATCGAATAGTCTAGCCTGCCGAATCACATATAGCCGGGACTTCTGACCGAGCCTACACGTGCGAAACCCCAGAAAGCACATTGCTATCTGGTACTTAGCCTATGTCCACGACTAGAGGCTAACTTGCACTTGTCTCTCGCCTTAATGACCAGGTGGAAGGCAAGTGCGGCGTGCTCATGAAGAAGCTTGAGGCCATCACCGCCCACACCGAGGCCCTGGCCACACAGGTCCCAAAGCTAGCGGAGCAGACGGCCACCATTGCCTCCCAGCCACCCCGGCAGGATGCTGGTGACCTCCCGCTCTCCTACGCGGACCTGCTGCGGACAGCGACCGCCTCCACCACCGACGCCATCGCCACGAAGCTCCAGGAGCTGGAGGACCACCGCCAGGCCCAGCAACGGGAGGTCACCGATCGCGCTCGCCGCGAGTGCCGAGTGGTGCTACGTCGCTTCCCCCAGAAGCCAGGTGAGACGTCAACCTCCCTTGCTGACGAGATCAAGAAGTACCAGCTTCTTACCCTCATGGGCCTGGTAGGTGAGGTAGAACTGCGTGGGTGCCACCGCCTTCCCCACTCACGGGACAAGGCGGCCACCCCACCATGCAGTCCTGCTCACCTTCCTCTCCCCTGAGGATAAGCAGCGGTTCCTCTCTCGTCGCAAGCGGTTGCACGACCTCACCTGGACGCTGGATGACGACCTAACCCCCGCTCAGCAACAGCAGCGACGCGACCTGTGGCCGGAATACCTCCGCCATAAGCAGGACCCCCAGAAGCCCAAGGTGTACTGGAGGGGCGGGGACCTGATGATCAACCACAAGATGTGGACGCCCCCAGCGGGCTAGAATAGCAATAGCCCTAGCTTGTAACCATTGGAGTCACTGTCGCTAAGGCAGCCATGCCTAGAATGTTTGCCTAGCTGTGCCAACAAACCTAGTCACGTGCCGCCAACGCACGGTACACAACCAGCCATAGCCTTAGCCTAGTTCTAGTACAGCCATGCTACGCCCTGGCTATGTTCAGATTACTTGCCCACGCTCCTTGCTATGACATGCTCACATGGGTCTTATTGCACCCACAGTTTGCCGGATCGTTAGCCTGTCCTTTTAGCTAGCCGCGCCCGATTGCAGCTGTGGCATGCCTTTGGCATGAAGGAGACTGGGGGTCTCTGCCCTTTCTCCTGTAGTGCACACACAGGGATTAAAAGCACTTCGGTGCTCCGTGACTCCCCAACGGGAGCACGAGTTTAATTAATTAATTAATTAATGGCCCGGCAGTGGCCTCTGACATTGGTGAGATCAAGCTGGACGCCCACCGCCTTCCCCGCTCGTGGGGTAAGGCGGGGGCGCCTCCGCTGAGCACTGCTCGATCATCTTTGAGAACCCGGCGGACAAGATTTCGTTCCTCAGACGCCGCATATGCAAGCGGCTCGAGTGGACTCACTACACCTTGGACGACGGCTTGACCCTGGTGCGGCAACAACGGTGACGGGAGCTATGGCCGACCTACCTCCAGCTCCGGCAGACCGCGGCGGGGAAGCCGGTGTATACTGGAAGGGGGCAGCCATCTATAGTGTCGGCCGCCACAAGCCAATGATGGCAAGCGACCCCCGCTGCCCCAGCACCTCCAGACACCCCAGCTTAGGGGACTATTGACTATAGCTGCCAGTAGTAGTGTAGCATAGTAGTAAGGCCTAGCCACCGTGGCCCGCTTATACATGTACGCCTATTATCATTGGCCTATTATGGAGTTAATTAATTAATTAATAGTCACGTGAGCATAAGTCCTCAGTGGGAGGGGAACATGGGATGGAATGGATGGTGTACATAAGCTATCTCGGTCCTAGTTACAGGGTTGTGGGCACCGCGGCCCGAATCGCTATGAATGCCATACGCGGTCACACGCGGAGCCCCATGCACAGACTTGGGGGTGGTCCCCTTGATCATCACTACTTGCCATATATCCTTGCGTACCATCTGCCTCCATGATACAGACAAACCAGGAGGCGGCCCGGGTGTGAGCCCGTCACGTCTAGTGTAGCACATGTCCATTATGGAGTTAATAATAGCTTATAATAGTTCGGTTTCGCGGCTTCGCCCACGTCTCCATCCATCCAGCAAGGTATAATACGTGCTACATGATTTCCCATGCAACGGAGTCATGTTATAATTTAATTTTTAATTTTTTAATTATGGGCCCCATACCAGATGACGAATCAGCATTATTTAGCCATGTACATGTGTGCCTATTTGTTTTCCACACATAGGTCTTTAGAATCTTTAATTGTACCAGGGCATGCCTCGCATTTCGGACGAGATTAGACAGCGTAGGATAGCATTATTCGTAGGACATCTTGCTCGCACCAGCCAGGTAGACACCGACCTCGGTCTTGCCGGCCCCCAGCGGCTTGGCCAGCCAGGGCGGCATATTCTGACCTGGCCTGGCCCCAAGGACATACCTAAGAAGGTAGGCAAACATGTCATGTCAGGCCCGGCACTGAACGCAAATGGTTTTCACCTTTGCGGAGTGCCTGATCAGAATATACGCTTGGCTGATTTCGATAGTACCGGCTACGCCCCCTTCTAATAAAAGAAGGATCCAGCCGTGTTCAGCCCGTCTCACGTTGCGAGACTGAACAAGTCTCGCGTGCAGACACCTGTGTAGTACTCCTACACACAGATCTCGAGTGATTTATCTAGTACCAAATCCGAAAGGCTAGCTTGCATCACTCCCCGGACAGGAGAACTTTTGCGGATGACTGTAGGTGTAAGTTGGCGATGCCATGGTAACCGGAGGTCTACGTCCGTCCTATATAGTCAGCGAAAGTTGGTGCGAGAGGTCCCCAGTTCGATTCCGGTCGGATTCATTTGCAGATCGCGTTTTTCCGCGTTTTCCGCGGCCCGGCAGTTAGCGAACAGCCAGAACTGTGAGTTCCTGGTCTCTCGCGCCACACAACGGGATGAGCCAAAGTTGCAAAGGCAGCAACCTTTTAACCCGTGCACCAAGCCACGACCACGGTGAGCGGTTCCACGACCAATGTGGGAGCCTCGGTTCGTGCTTGCCAAGATAGCTGGTCATCCCCCATGACCAAGCTATATCCTTTGCGTTGTTCCTCCTTCCCATCGGCGTGACGAGGCACGTGCAGGCATGCAAGCAAATCCCCAACGTCCACTGGCATCAGTGCAGAGCCAGGACGAACTGGATTTGCCTAGACTCTGCAACCTAGGAAGTACAGGACCTGTCACAAGCCTGCAAGGCCTAGTATCCTTGCAGACCTGTGCCAGTCCTGTATTCCACCAGCCACAGGCTGCTGCTCCTCTGGTCTACGTGGACCACAGTCACGTGATAGTCAGGCTAAGCCTGTGCAGGCACGGCCTGCCACGTGTCCTGTCCACTATACCAGAGGACTGTACCTAGTCGGCCACGGACGGCTAGGACTTCGGGACCTCATATCTTTCTCGTCCCTTGTCTGTTTCAGGCGGTCAGCACGGCGTTGGAAAGGTCTTTCCAAACTGCATCCACTTAGCATATTGGTTGCCCAAAATGCTAACTCCAACCCTTTCTTCTTTTGGAGCTGGACCAGCTTGAAACAAGCCTAACCTTGCTTGTGCCCACTCAGCCACAGACCGCTTGGTCCCTTGAGGTTGATCAGACCTTTGAGGGCCCAGGTTCCTGCCTCCTTTGGGTAACAACATATCTGCCCTTGGACCAGGCTAGGTGTACTGGCCAGTGAATCAGAGGTCACCCCAGGTTATCCCCTGACCCCTTGGTCAGCTCCCAACCTTTCCTTGGGAACTTGGTGCTGGATTAAAGTCAAGGCACATTACCTAGTCCAATGGCTGGGATTACAGGATGCCAAGAACGTACTATTGTGAGTTCCTGATCTTTCACAGTTATCACAGGCGCCCGTTCTTATGGCGCCCGCCTTGGCCAGCCTTTCCCTTTTGCTCAAAGAGACTCAGGTAGCACCTGCACAAATACTGCCTTATTGGGGAGCCCATGTCTTCACTGGGTGTTAAGCCCAGGAATCACTCATGCCAGGCTGTGGCTCTGCTGGGGAATTGAACCCCACCCCAACCTCCAGGTTTATAGGTGACCTGGAACTTTACACAAGAGAAACATTACAACCATGAGAACAACATGAGAATGACATGACATGATTATGTTTTATTCAAGCATTATATAACCCAGAATGTGGCCCCCTGGCAACCATGTTCCACATGGTCACACAACCAGGTTCTTTATTAGCAACAGGTTGGAAACAAGCACTAGAAAACATATGTACAGCAACCTGTAAGAACCAACATTCGGGTTGCCCTTGCATGGCCTAACTGTTTGAGGCCAAAGGCGTCGACTTAAGTCCTGGCGACTCTTCTGAACCCCATGGGGAGGGCCAGGCATGATTCTCAGCTGGTAGGAGTGACATTCCACACCAACTCCTGTCCAGGAGGGTGTACCTAACCCTGAAGGACCGGCTGTCAACCAGTAAGCACCAGTCACCACTTGGTACTTTGGTCAAGCAGCCCACTGGGGACACCCAAGCTGAAGCAAGGCCTGGTCTCTATGGCCGCCCGTGTAAGGGGTCCATGAGCCCACGGAGCAGGGGGTACTGCCTCTCCGCCTTCTCCTCCAGCTTGGTGAGGGCATCTGCAGGGTTGTCCACACCAGGCACATGTTCAATGTGAGCTAGGTAGGACATCTCCTTGAGCAACAAGTAGTCAAGGTCCCTGCTCCTGGCCAGCTGCCTGTGCACAAATTGCACCATGCCCATGCTATCAGTCCTCACCAGTGTGTGCAGCTGCAACCTACAGGAAGCCACTTGACATAGCTGGTAGAAGAGCTCCCTCAAGTAAAGAGCAGTATGCAGCCCTTCACAGATTGCCCTGCACTCAGCAATATCACTGCTGGGTGTAACCCTGTTCTGCAACCGACTGTACCAGGTAACAAGTGAGGTGTGATCTTGCTCCAGGGTAACTAATGCTGCTGCCCTGCCCCTGACCTCTGTGACCTTCCTATTGTCCATAGAACTGTCCACATAGAGAACCATGTCAAGGGGCTTGTACAAATCCACAGGACCCAGTATGAGAGGGGGAGACATCATGACAGCCTGCACCACACTCTCAGCACCCACCTCAACCAGCTGGGAATCAGTAAGTCGACTCAGAACCAGCAAGTCAGGGGCACATATACTTGCAAGCCATGCCAGCATGCCCTGATGGTAGCACACCTAGCCTGCGTGATGGGCTCCTGCAATGCATCACAATCTGCTGTGGGTAGTCCTTACCACCCTCCATCCTGATGAACCACGAGCCCTTGGCTTGGAACAACGTAGCCTGCATGCCACAGAAGACCATAGGCTCATTCTCCACCATGTGCTGTATCTTACCCAGCTCAAACCGCTTCTGGATCTTAGCCAAGACAGCCTCAACCCAGTCTGGTGGACCTATGAGATGCAGGTCATCACCATGCAGTGAGGCAAAGACAGGAAGGCCATTGTGGGACCCTTGGAACAAACAGGGATCCACTGGAGACACAGAAAACCCACAAGTACTCTTCAAGAACTTCTCTAGGCTCTTTCTCCAGATAATGGGACTGGACCTGAGACCTTCCAACCCTTTCAGAATTCTCAGGTACCTGGCCTTTATCTCTGCTCTCCATACAGCAGGTACAGTCACAAAGAAAGGAGGGATATCTCTCCAAGTCTGCCTAGCCTGATCTTGGTCACCCTTGAGAAAAGCCCTCTTGAAATCAATCAGCACAGAGCTATAGGGCACACCCTTAACCAGAAAAGACAGAAATATACACAGCAGAATCCTCCACGTGTCATGCAGCATCCCTGGAGTATAGAGCTCCTCATCTAACAACTGGCCAGTGCCATGATACTCGGTTACAACTGGTCTGACATGTGGCACCTGGACACCATCAACCTCCTTGAGCTTGAGGACAAACATCAATCTGAGCAGCTGGTGAACTTCTGGCAGCTCATCCACAGGTTCTGCACAGTTGGAAACTATCCACTCATGCCCAGAAGCAACAAAGCCAAGAGTCCATGCCTTAGCCATCTTGGGGCTTTGCATCATCTCGACTAGCTGGCGCCAGGGAATAGGACTGTGAGCAGCTATCTGGTACCTGTTTACCCCTAACTGCCTTGGATCAAAGGTGGTTGGGATTATCAACAAGTCCTCAGCTATGGGCTCCTGACCTTGAGGACCCTCAGCTGGCTGACTCCTAACAGCCTTCACCGCCACTGCAAGACCCTGGGAATAGTGATATCTTTCAAGGGGGAGGCTGCCCCTGCCTTCTAGTGCCAACTCATCAGAGGTCAAAGTAACCCCTGGCATGCACAAGAAGTTCTGACCCAGAATGGCAGGCCCCTTATAGCCCTCTACCACACAGAACGTGGTGGGCACCCCTAAGATAGGCACACTCACTTCCCCAAGGATCTTCATGGACACCTTTCCTGAGAAATCAGACACAGCAAGGCAACTGGGATGGGACATCTGTAAGCCTACAGCATCCTCTTCCCTGATGACAGACACCTGTGAGTTGGTATCTACCTCCATTGTAGCTGCCCAGCACGACCCCCACCCCGTGAGCTTGGATACCTTGGGATCATGTTTGCTGCGCATGAGTGCTCGGATGACGTCCGCCATGAGAGGCCCCCGGGCCTTAGGTGGCTGCCCCGTCCCCTCTGGCCTTGTGACAGTTGCTTCAGCAGCCTCCTGCTCGTCATCTTCCAGCAGGGACAGACCATCATCCACCACCAGAGGATTGTTAGCTGCTGCTGCCTGGCTCTGGCCTGGCTCCTCAACCCAGCTGGGAGGGCCTGGCCCGTCTGCAGGCCAGATTGCATGTGGCCTTCTTTCCTTGACATGAGCCCAGGACAACCTGTACACGTGCCTTGGATCCTTTTCCAAAGCCACCAGGCAAGATCTGTTAGCTTCTCCACACGAGTGACAACCCCATCCTGCCACTTCCCCCGCTTGCCTGGAATAGATGGTTCCTTCCACATCCTGACCTTCAGCCCCACCTGAGGCCTCAGCACATTCCAGTTCTTGTCCTTACGTCTCAGCTGGGCAAATAACCTATCTGCCTTCCTAAGACTGGCCTGCACCACGTTCTCAGGCAACAAGCTATACTGCAGGGCCAGGGGAGAGACAGCCACACCATCAAAGTAATAGTTAACCCTGTGGTTCAGCTGCTCTTCTATCCCCTTACACCAGGCTGCCCTCTCTAAGGCAGATGCCACAAGTGGCACTGACTCTGCTGCTAGCACCACTGTCTTCACTTCACGTATGGATCTCTCTACAGCCCCTTGCTGCCCATGACTCTCCCTGGGGACTACTACCAGCTTACAAGGCAGCTGGTCCTGATGCTTGAGCAAACAGTCAAACTGCAAGTCTGCCTGCACACTCTTGCACACCCCAAAGCCTGGGATCAGGGCCTTCATACCCAACAACAAGTGGTGCTCCTGCATACCAGGCAGAACGTCTATCAGCCTGTATCTGCTGAACCTGTCCACCCCCACCAATATATACAAGCCCCTGATATGCTGGATATCCATCTGGATGTCGCCACGCTCCCTAGCAGGCTCCCTAGCATGGGACTGAGGTGGGTGAACAGCATTCTCCTGGCAACCACAGTTCTCAGCAGCAGCCTGGCAGCCTCCCACAAAGGCTCCCTACCTAGCTTCCAAGCAAACATTGCTGCCTGCCCAGAATGCCCAAACATGTGATGCAACTATGGCCAGCCTCAGCATAGCTCAGCACTCTGTCAGTACTGACCTGGCGAGACGTCTGAACCGTGTGTGGGGACACATGATCCACTCCTGAGGTTCCAGGGCTTCCCTGCAGGCCATCCTGACGCCCCAAGTCAGGTCCTGCACCCTGGACCGCTCCAGGCCCTTCCAGCAAGGTCCCTTGGCCCTCCAGGCCAGCACCTGCTGGAGACCCACCACCTGCATGAGGCATAGGGAATTCAGCTGCAGCATTGTTATTGCAATCCAGTGGAAGAACAACATCTTTACACCCTTGGTGCTGCACAAGGGGCACACCCCCATCCTTATGTACATCCAGCACACCTTCCCCAAGGGGTGATTGACTATTTACAGGGGATGATGCTAGTCACTGCTGCCCAGACTGGCCCCCTGCCCCAGCAGGCTTGGCCTTCCTGTCAGGACACTCACGACGCCAGTGACCTTCCTTGCCACACACAAAGCATGCCCACCCTTCTTCCCAGACCCAGCCCCACCCTTGCCAGGCTTCCCTGGCCTCCCTGAGACTGTCCACCCTGCTTGCCCTGGTTGCCTTGAGCTTGGCCCTTGCCTTGCCCTTGGCCACCCTTACCCTGCTGACCACCAGCTTGCTGGCTCCCAACCCCTCCTTGGGAACCTGCACCCTTGCCACCCTGAGCCCCCTGCCTCTGGCGCCTGAAGCGCTTACGCTTGTTGGGCCTTGCCCCATCACGGGCTGGGTACCCGGGGACATCACCTTGGCCCTGCACAGCGGAGGTGGCATTGCTGCCATGGGACTGGATAGCTTTGCAGGCAGGATCTGGCTTCCTTATGCTGAGGATTACAAGCTCCAGAGCACGCAAGGAGCCATCAGTCTGGTTAAGAAACATGCGGGCACCGTTTCCTCCCATCCACACTCAAACCCATACGGTCCAGGAAATAGTCTGCCAAGGCCCTATCTGTGACCAGGAAGCCATACTTGGCCCCCTTGTCCCTGATACGGTTGAGCCTAGCCCATTCCTCTGCCACAGGGCCCACTATCTCAAAGGTGTCATACTGATGTTTAATAGTTGGTGAGGTTGAGAACCTTGTCAGAGAACTCCTCCCTCAACCCTCCAGGAACTGTGCCCAGGTTAGCTTATCCTTGACAGCAGTCCTAGCCTTTCCCTGACACGCTCTGACGAGTCCCTGTTGCACGTGGACGAGTGAAACACTTGCACTAGGTTGACAGTGGGGTCCACGGAGCACACAACAAGCTCCATGTCCTCAAGCCACTTGTCTAAGCTTCCTGTGCTAGTGGTGGGTTAAGAGGCTTTTGACCATTCATAACAGTGACAGCACTCATGTGAGGTCTCGACCCTGGCAGCGCCTTCACTGGCTCCACCACAGCGGGTGTCACAACAACACCACTTGGTCCAGCAGGCACAGGGGAGAGCACATCCACGTGAGGCCTCTTACCATTGCCGTCAGCGGAGGGTCCCTCTTACGCTTCTCCACGGCAGGTTGCCCATTTGCCACCGTTATTGCATCCGTTGGCCCTGTTGCCCGCACCTTGCGCGCCTCCTCCACCGCGTCTTCATGCCGTCTCTTGCCGCCTGGTCTCTTTCCCCCATCGCCGTCGCTGGCTGGGATCGCCTCTCCCACCAGCTGCTCCTTGTCTTGCCGAGGCTCCTGGCTTGCTCCAGCCGGTGCCTCCATCTCGCCCTTGTCGCCGTCTCCCGGTTTGCCACGAGGCATTATATACAGTGGGAGGACAAAACAAAACAGGCGACAGACAAGGAAAACTGGCTCAAGCGCTGGTGCTGCCTGAAGAAGCCGCTGGCCGTTCCTCAGCTATGGCCTCCTCCTCACGCTCCTGCGCTGTGCGCGCCACCGGTGTCCCTACGCGCGGAACTGAACGGACCTCCTCCGCGTTGTAAGGACCTAATACCCGGCTCACCGGCCTCCCGGCTGGTGTCTGCTCCACCGGCAGCCTAGGCGCACTACCACGGCGATACCACTGCAGGTTCCTGACCCACCGACTGCCACCACCCCGCCTGTCGTTCCGTGACCCCCGACCAATCTCAGCGAAGTCGTGTTCTGGCTCAAACGGGATATGCAACTCCGCCCTACGCCGAGCTGAGTAGCCCTCGTTTGTGCCGTCCCCTTCGTCAATCTGCTGTGACGAACGAGCTATGATGCCCGTGGGGCGATCCACGAACTCGCTGTGAAAATCCTCGTCGGTGACGTCCCGACCGGTGATGACTGTCACCGTTGGCCCACACGCCCCCGGCCTGCTTTGCAACCTCGGTGTATCCAAGGTCGACCAAATGCCGGCTGGTCGTGTCGTGATCACCCAGTGATCGGCGTGACCACGCGCCTCTTGGGTCAAGATATTGACCAGGTGCTCACACGTCTGAGCTACCACTTCAGCCGAATCCCACGGACTGTCGGCTTCACGCGTCTGCGCGTCCCGTATAATATGTGACGCGTCGGTCCCCTCCCCCAGCGAGCTTGTCGCCACCCAGTGGTTGTACAATCTGGTACCACCTAAACAAATGGCCACCAGCTGGCCCAGCGTTTCACGCGCTAAGTCCAGCGCCTGAATGGTGACGTGCCCGCCCTGGTACGCGACCTCCAAACTGTAGATCAACGAAGCTATTTCGTCGCGAATAGCGACAAGCCGCTCCGTGCAGACCCGACCCGTCTCCCCTGGCGACGTCGTCGCCCTTATCCTCATCACCACTGGGTCGTTTGCCGACGGCCCTGCTGCGTTTCCAAACACAGCAACCCAACCTCCTTCCGCAAGACCCCTCGCAACGTAGGCGGCCTGCACAAACGTAGAAGCGTTGGATGGGTGGGAATAGGGGAAAAACGCGTTCTCGCGCGCTGGCGCCTCGGGAGCTGCTTCGTGCCCGGGGATGACTCAGGTGTCTCGACCCGAGCCTCGGCCGACATGAAAAACCTTGCACAACAGAAATGCAATAGTACGAGTTAGCGAACAGCCAGAACTGTGAGTTCCTGGTCTCTCGCGCCACACAACGGGATGAGCCAAAGTTGCAAAGGCAGCAACCTTTTAACCCGTGCACCAAGCCACGACCACGGTGAGCGGTTCCACGACCAATGTGGGAGCCTCGGTTCGTGCTTGCCAAGATAGCTGGTCATCCCCCATGACCAAGCTATATCCTTTGCGTTGTTCCTCGTTCCCATCGGCGTGACGAGGCACGTGCAGGCATGCAAGCAAATCCTCAACGTCCACTGGCATCAGTGCAGAGCCAGGACGAACTGGATTTGCCTAGACTCTGCAACCTAGGAAGTACAGGACCTGTCACAAGCCTGCAAGGCCTAGTATCCTTGCAGACCTGTGCCAGCCCTGTATTCCACCAGCCACAGGCTGCTGCTCCTCTGGCCTACGTGGACCACAGTCACGTGATAGTCAGGCTAAGCCTGTGCAGGCACGGCCTGCCACGTGTCCTGTCCACTATACCAGAGGACTGTACCTTAGTCGGCCACGGACGGCTAGGACTTCGGGACCTCATATCTTTCTCGTCCCTTGTCTGTTTCAGGCGGTCAGCACGGCGTTGGAAAGGTCTTTCCAAACTGCATCCACTTAGCATATTGGTTGCCCAAAATGCTAACTCCGGCACTGAACGCAAATGGTTTTCACCTTTGCGGAGTGCCTGATCAGAAAATGTCATGACCTACCCACAGCAGTTGCTGCAGCCGACCTCTAGAGTGGTCCCAGCCCCGTTTGAACATCGCATTCACTCCCTCTCTCTTGCTTAAGGACTGCTATGCAGAACAAGATCTTGAGGTTGAAGACGATTGTCCAGGCTCATAGGCCAGCCCCTTTGGGCAAGCCCCTCCCCTCAAGAGGAAGGGGCGCTTTACCGAGTAGAATAGTTAGGGTTTTCTAGATTAGATTAGCTTATAGCTCTAGTTAGATTAACTCGGTTTCGCGGCTTTGCCCACCTCCATCCATCCAGCAAGGGAATATGTGCTACATGATCTCCCAACGGAGTCATGTTATAATTTAATTTAATTTAATTTAATTTAATTTAATTTAATTTAATTTAATTTAATTTAATTTATTTTAATTTAATGTGTGTCTATGATGACTTGATGAGGCCCACACCAGATGATTAACTAATTAGGAACATAACGTACGCCGTGGGGAGTACATGCAGCACGTATCCCTGAAAAGGGGCATATGGCTTTTAATACATTCTGGGCTACTTCCTGCAAGGGTAGGCATGTAAACTACACCTGCTCTGGGTGCACAAAGGGCACCTGCACACCACTGTATTCAGGCACCTCGGGGTGCCGACAGATATCGAGGTGGGAAGATCATCATGTATACAAAGGCTAGGGCATGGCTTCTCGATCGTTAGCGTGTCCGTTTAGCGTGTCCGAGTGCAGCTGTGGCATGCCTCTGGCATGAAGGAGAAAGGGGGTCTCTGCCCTTTCTTCCTGTTGTGCTGTAACAAGCAAAAATGACTTTGTTGTTACATCCTTTGTTTTGTGAATGTTTGGCTTTTATTTGAGGACTTTTGGATCAGTATTGAGAAAGTTATGAGGTTTCTAAGACGACGGTACTTGGAGCTGATACTTTGTCAACCAACTGATAGGAACCCTCATTGGTCGTGGCCTGATCCACGTAGGGTTGTAGTTTGTTGGCTGATACTACTGATAGGAGCCCTCATTGGTCGTGGCCTGATCCACGTGGGGTTGTAGTTTGTTAGTTGGTACTATTGAGTCTTAAATGCTCCTTTGGGACTTCAGTGCTTACGACAGATTTAGGATCTCATGGAAAGATTCTGCCAGGCTGTGTGTGGTGTTGTTCTGTTCTGTGTGACTAGGATGGATACGAAGATCTTGTATAGAATCCCATGGTTCTGATTGGTTCTCTTCAGGCTAAGGTTGGAGCAAGTTCGACAAGCACGTCGATATCAAGGACGTGGGGTCGCCATTGTTGCTACGTTGGTTTTGATTCACCATGGTATAATAAAGCTTGTCTTTGTTGTCCATTCATAAGAGCCCCTTGGCTATAGACGTCCTTCAGTTCCACAGAGGTCGTCTATACACGAGCTTGTCTTTGTGTCTACAAGGGGTGTGATTCCCTAAATCACGTGCTGTGGAATTTCCATCTCAACGTTGCTCGGATACTTGAAGTTCTGCAACTCAAGAAAGCAACCCAGGTAAAAGATCTTTCATATTGGACTGTGGATGATGATGATGATGATCATTTTTAGTCGTTACATTGGTATCGGAGGATCTCTACTTCGGTGTTTCTCTTGAAGTTGTAACCTTCCGGGTAGTACAACGTTGATCAGATGTCTGTCATCCGAGAAGATTCATAGAGTTGCGGAAAACTTATGGTGTTACAGACTGAGACACATCCTGATGTGACTGTCTTGCTCTGTAACACTAGAAGTCAGCCGTAACCGTTGTCTCTACTAGGCAGACGATCGCGACTCCATGTGGTAGTATGAGTAGTTCGAAGACACAATCACATTTACCCCCTACTAATCAAGGTGCAAGCGACCCGTCATCATCTCTTGAACCCATTGCTAGGGAAGGTGCTGAGACAACTACTCGTACTCCACGGCGTCAACTTGATTTCAACCGTACTTCTATGTCTGAAGTGAGGCGGCCCTCGTTGTCCATAGGGCCCAAGTTTTCCGTCATTGCATCTGGTCTCCAACCAGGCGAACCATCGCTGACAGGCGTGGGTCGAGGAGCGTCACTGTCGCCCAGGATTCCAAGCGCGCGAACGAGTCCTGTGCGAGTGCATCATCTTCATTTCTTTTCCCGCTAAATACCACGCCTGGAAGAGACGGGACCAGACTTGCAGCGGATCGCCTCTCAGCAGCTAAAATCAGATTATTACACGATGAACAACACGCAGCGATGTATAGAAAGATGGTGGAGGAGGTGGAACAGGATGTGGGAAGACTTCGTCAGAGAATTGAGGAGGAGGAGGCGGCCATGCGTGACATGGTTGCTGGATTGGGGAGAGAGGCTCCTCGGTTGGGTGACGGAAGGGTTTTACCTAATAGTACCGCAGTTACTACGAGGAATGAGACGCAGGATAGCGATAGGCAGGATCCAGCGCAGACGACCTCGGTCACCTTCACCACCCCCGCCAGCGACGTCCCGTGACCGTCACTATACCACCGCATCAAGGTTCCGCCCCGCCATTTCCAAAAATCGAATCCGTAGACAAGCTGTCGCTCACCAATCTAACCCACCGCAGTTTCGATCATTTCTCTACTCGATTCCAGGATGTGTTCGCTATCCACTTTGCTAACTACGGCAAACGAGCGGAAGAACGACTTTCCCTGGACATCCAGAAGAAGATGGTTCGACAGCGAATGAGCGACAGTGCAGCCGACAGGTTTGATGAGTTTTTACGATCCTCGGCAGGTAATACTTGCAAGGATTTGCCATCTCTCATGCTTTCATTTCGACGTTTTCTCCTTCCCCAGGACCAGCTCCGTCTGGACCGGGACGCGTTGGCCAACTGTACTCAGTCAGGCCTGACACTACCACAATATGTGGAGACGTTTACCAACCTGAGGGCCAAAATCCCCCAGTGCTCTGATTCTGAAGCTCTTCACAGGTTTCTGCATGGGCTCTCCCCTCAAGTCAGGGTGGATATTGACAAGCATTTCTCCCCTTTCGACTATGTCGAGTGGAAGTGGGATACTGTGCTGTCTTATGCCCTCACGCTGTGCCGTGTCCCTGACTTTTCCCTCAAGTGGGAGCCTGCTGCAGGCAACCAGGCGTCTGCTGTTAAGAAGCCCCTGAACCAGCTGAACGCTGTGATGGAGGAGCTCAGTGCCATGGAGCAGTCTAAAGGAGCCTGTTTCACGTGTGGCCAGCTAGGACACTTTGCACGGGATTGCCCCAAGCGAGACCAGTTTCCAGGCGACACCAAGGGTCCTCAGGGGGTGCTTCCATTCACCAGACCATCCACCCTCCCTCCTGGGGTGAGCCAGAGCGACCACAGGGCACAGCCCGGGTTTAGACCCAACTTCCAGGCTTCGGGCAAGGGACCATTCCAGCCCAATTAAGGGCTTCAGCAGGCAAGACAGGCGTCGGATGGTCAACGCCCTGTGGCACCTCCTAGCAGAGGAGGAGGAGGGAGAAGGGGAGGCAGACGGCATAGAGGAGCAGCAGGTGCAGCCTTCAGTGGGGAGCTCGTCTTCAGATCACCCTCCTGAGCTGCCAAAAAACTAGTGGAGCCCCCAGGACTACGTCCAGCAGTGGAGTTAACTGGTTTGCCTGCTGTGCATGTCCGTCCTGTGAACAACTTGTCTGCCTCTGATGCCACCATCCCATTGGGCCCTCCTATTCCCAGTCAACTCTTGAAGTTCCAGGCTAGGCTGTTGAACGTGCCAGTCCCTTTGGCTCAGCCTTTATGTCTCTTCATGATTGACTCAGGTGCAGGGAGTAACTACATTTCCACTTCCTTGGTGCAGGAGCTGCACTTACCCGTGCTTCCCCACCCCGTGCCTGTCAAGGTCCAATATTCTGATGGTAGGCAGAGTAACTCACCTGGCTACGTGCAACTGCTTTTTCAAGTGTGCTCACGTCAAACCCTGTCAGTCACAGCAGACGTCATTCCACTCACTGCTGCTGATGTGATTCTGGGGATGCCATGGTTGGAGTCTGCTAATCCTGCCATCTTGTGGTCTGAGAAGGTGGTGCAGTTTCAGGATGGGTCAGTGTGGGACGCCACCACAGTGATTAAGGGGGGAGAAAGACCAGTCACAGAGTGCTGTTCTACTAATGAGGCTGTCAATGATGGGAGAGGGGTTGCAGGTGCCAAGGAGGACGTCAAGGTGCCTTCACTGGAAGAGAAACGTGCTGCATTACTTAAGCACGTATGGTCTGCCCAGCACACCTTGTCTTATTTGGCTACTTACCCAGTGGACCATGTCTTTCTCTTACATCTGGTTCCTAACTCACCCTCTGATGAGACTCATGGCCATACGGTGAATGCTGTGAACCCAGTACCAGCTGTCACGGAGGAGGAGCAGAAGCTGCATGATGCCCTTTTGGACAGGTTTGCTGCCATTTTTGAGGACAAAATGCCACAGTACCCTCCTGAAGGGCCAATCACTCATGTCATCAAGCTTGTGGATGGTGCCAGGCCTCCCTTTGTTCCCATGTACAGGATGGGGCCAGCTGAGATGGCAGAGCTGAAGGTGATTTTGACAGGCTTGTTGGAAGCTGGACTCATTCTTCCTGCCAATAGTCCTTTCAGCTCTGGGTGTTTGCTTGTCCCCAAGCATGATGGTGGATGGCGGTTGTGCATTGATCTGAGAGGCCTGAACAAGGTCACAGTGAAGTCCAAGTATCCCTTGCCACGGATTGATGAGCTGCTATAATAGAGAGGACAGCTGGATCATCTTACTTCACCAAGTTTGACCTTAGACACGCGTTCTGGCAGATCAGGATAGCCACTGAGGACATTCCAAAAACTGCATTCTCCACACCCTGGGGTCAGTTTCAGTGGACTGTGATGCCCATGGGGGCCTCCAACAGCCCAGCTACTATGCAGATGTTTGTGAATGCTATCTTTGGCCATCTGACAGGGAACTCTCTGCCTCAGATCTCCCCTGATCTCAGGAATCCCAGGTTCAAAGACATTGCCCACCTGTGTGACCCTGCAAGACCCGTGTTCAGGACCTGCGTGGTGGCCTACATGGACGACATCCTGGTGCACTCAAAGACGTTCAAGGAGCATCTGGAGAACGTGGAGGAGGTCCTGAAGGTCATCCAGCATTACCACTTGTCTGTCAAGAGGTCTAAGGTGGAGTGGGGGCATGAAGTGGGGTTCCTAGGGTACAAGTTGAGTTACTTGGGTATGACACCTGACAATGCTAAGATTGCTGCCATCCTTGAGTGGCCTGTGTTGCAGTCTGCACATGATGTCAAGTCCTTCCTGGGCATGGTGCATGGGGTGGTACAGGCGTTTCATCCCTGACATGGCTGCCATCTCTACCCCCTTGCTTGAGTTAATCAAGAAGGATGTTCAGTTTGAGTGCACTAGGAACTCAGATCTGAGATTTTTCTCAGTTTTTCTCAGTTTTCTCAGTTTTCTCAGGAAGGCTGCCTGAGATTTCCTGAGATTTCCTGAGATGTCCTGAGATTTCCTGAGATTTCCTGAGATCAACTGAGAAAAATCTCAGTTTTCTCAGGAAAACTGAGAAAATCACCTGAGAAAACTGAGAAAAAACTGAGATCAGCCTGAGAAAGTCGCCTGGCCTGAGATTTTTTTTTCTCAGGAACGAAATTTCTCAGGCGCCCGGTTTTTTCTCAGGTTGCTGCCTGAGAAAATCTGAGACTGAGAATATCTGGGAAACTTAAGGCCTGAGAAAAACTGAGAAACCTCATGCACACAGAGAAATCGCATTCATACCACGCAACCAGAAATCACTTTGATTACAAATTATAATAATTTCTTGTGCAGTTGGAGTACAGCTCTTCAAGTTTAATAAGAACATCAATTTCAGTCACTAGACGAGTTGCTACAATCTGCTTCAGCGTAGCTCACTTTTCCATACGCCCTTGCACTTCTCCTCGTTGGTGCAAGGTCGCCCCGGCTAGGTTCAGCCACATTCTTGTGCTGCCTACCCCCTCTCCCCCTCTGCCCACGATTCCCCCGCGTAGGTTCAGCCGCATACTCGCGGCCATCGCCACCACGGGCAGAATCAGCAGCATTTTCTGCTGCAGGCTGCCTCCTTCCTCTCCCCCTCCGTCCACGCTTGCCCGTGCAGGTTCAGACGCATTGTAGCTGCATGGGTCATCACTGTCGCTGCTAGGTGGAGCCACATCCTCTTGGCTACCATTATCACTGCCGCTGCAGATGGAGGAATCAGTTTCTGCTGCAGGCTGCTTACCCCTCCTCTTCCTTGGTGCAGGCATGCCATCCTCGCTGCCACACTAGGAACGGAGTGTTGACAAACTTTGACAATTGTTTGTCAAGAATTGTCAAATAGTTCTAGTGTGACCCGCTGGCATCACACAGCCAAAAAAAAAAATAATAATAATCAATTTTTGGCGGTAGAGAGACCATGGAGGGACTGCCCGCTGCCCGCTGTAGACGCATACTGTAGTTCGTAGAAGCGTACTCCTTCGCTGCACTCCGGAGAGGAATCGTGACGGACTGACGGTCTCCTTCGCTGCCCTCCAGAGAGGAGGCCGCTAAAGCGGCCGCTCGCTTCGCTCGCTGGGAGCTTTGCGCGGATTGGTTGGCAGTTCTTCCGTGCGCTTGGCGCGGATTGGTGGTCAGTCAGTCCGCCCCTTCTGGATTGGCCGCGTACTCGGTGATGCCCTGAATAGTGTCGGATTACCTTACATTGCCAAATTAGTAATATAGATTCTTGACATATCAACTGACATGACCTTGGCAAACCTTGACAGAACTTGACAAAAGCTTGACATGATAACATCAAAGGCTTGACAAACCTTGACAGAATGTTGAAAGGTTGACAAAACCTTGACAATCTTTGAAATATCAACATATCAACACGGAAAAAAATGTCAATACACTGACAAACCAAGGTGATGTGTCAAGAAATGTCAAGACGTTAACAAACGAAGGCCAAAAAATTGTTAACATGACAAAATGTCCACAAATGTTAACATGACAAACGTCAACATGACAACCAAAGGCGTAGCAAACTGACAAATCAACACCACGCACAGGTAAACTTATTTCATTAAAATCAACAAGTTCAAAAGACCACCTAAACCAAGTCATCATCATCATCATCATCAAAATCAACATGGCTGCTACCTTGCTGCCTGAATTGCGGTTTTTTGCATTACATTAGCATGACAAACTGTACTGACAAAACACATGAAGGAGAAGTGCACTCAATCACAGTCCGAGGGTGGCGGGCAAGATGCACAGCCACAAGCATCTTACAAATGCAGTATAACATCCGCGTAGGGCTGTCCCAGCGATCATTGCTGAAATTAATGGACGACTTTCTAGAAATTTACCGCAGGAGACTGTCCAGTGCTACAGCGATGTGATGAGGGCTCAGAGCCTACAAAATCTGTGTCCGCAGGTGCCCTCCCCGCCATGCTGGGCTGGCCGATGTGTGCGCCATGGTTGTGTTAGGTAGATTGCCTGCATGCAAGGGAAACATGCGTTATCCAGCAAAGCAGCAAAGGGAACACACAACGATTTTAAGTGAGATGAAAACCCGACGCCTTGACGCGCCAACAACGTTGCATTACCTAAATCAGTTGTGTGTAATGAGACGGCGTGAGAGCACAGCAGTCGCGTGGCTGTTTGTGAGTGATGGCTTGATTTTTGGACCGAGAAAGTGAGATAGTGGACAGAGAGAGAGAGAGAGAGAGAGAGAGAGAGAGAGAGAGAGAGAGAGAGAGAGAGAGAGAGAGAGAGAGAGAGAGAGAGAGAGAGAGAGAGAGAGAGAGAGAGAGAGAGAGAGGGCCTGGTATTCTCACCTAAACTGTCCCTATGTACCTCACAAGATGTAGGGAACTGCGAAACCACAGGAATACCTAGAGAAGAGCGCTTCCTGGCTCACGAAAAACTCGCCGATTGAGTGCTTGACGTTCACGTTTGATAATGCTGAACTGCGTTATCAAATCATCTGCGTTATCAAATCATCATCTGGCAGAGTCACGTCACTTGGTTGGTGCCGGGCCCGCTACAAAAAACGTAGCGGGCCCGGTGATGTCGCTATTACACCACCCGACTTTACATCGAGTCACTGTGAATGATATGTATATGGCTGCCTACAGCACCGCGCATGGTGTCCAAGTAAAATTATGGCGCTGCCAAGGCTGCGTACCTGCCGTTATCGCCTTGGTCTTTGTCACGGTGGCGTTCTCCAATTCACGTGCAACGTCCACTTCCTGTGCCAGCTCTGGCGCGGCGCGTGCCCTTCGGGCTGAATTTCAAATTTCCGCGTGCAGTCCGTTGGAGAGGGGCGCTGCGTCCGGAGTCCGGATTTATAAGGCTGAACTCACAGGTCCGGGGAACAGGTGTGCGAACGGGTGTGCGAACGTGTGTGCGAACAGGCCGAGTCGGGCCGAGCTAATTATAGGACCGACCTGTTCGCACAAGCGTTCGCAACTGGACCAACCCGTTCGCCAACTCCGGGGTTTTGGAAAGTTGGCGAACGGGTGCGAACGGGTGTGCGAACGGGTGTGCGAACAGCAGATGGCGCGAAACGATGGACTAGGCGACCAAATCACCTCGTTCTCGCGGGAAGCTAGGCGAGGCATGCGTATGGTGGTGGCTGGCAGCCATCAATTAATTAATAATGTGGTTATTTACACGTCGACTTCGTCTCGTGGGCACACACCGCGTCCTTAGCAGGGTGGAAATGGAATGCATATGGGATGAATGACTGTCTAGCTTCTAGTCGCGAAGCCGCGGGCACCACGGCCGACTCGAACCCGCCTGGTTTTCTTATCATAGGCGGAGTCCTTCTAAACTAGCCGAAAAAAGGTGAAGGCAGTCCTAGCCAGCAAGAGTTAGGCCCTGACAGCGCCTCGGATAGCAGCGCGGGCGACGTATCTTCTATGCAACCTGCGGCGGAAGGCGATTGCGGCGTCAATCAAATACGGCAGAACCAACTTCAGCCGAGCTTGCTATAATCGTTCCGGCATCAACGTAAAAAATTCCACTCGTCAGATATTGCATGCTGGCGTTGCGGATAGGGAGACGCGGCCGTCCGACGGTAGGGCGGTGGATGTGTTGGTTTGCACGAACTGTCACGTTGAATTCGACGCATGCTGTTCAATGATTCATGACGTTGGACGGTGGGTCAAACAATTTTTTTGGAATGTTTTCAAGGCATCCTCCCTCTGCAACTCATCAATCATGCAGCCACATGTAGGTGACCTCGCCGTCCAATGTTTTGTCTCATAAGGTGCCATATCATGTCAGTCTTCTTTATAAAAACATCGCCGTCACGTCTTTGCGACAATGGCCAGTGTGTCGAGGAGGATGGCGCTTAGCAAGCGATAATTTGAGGTAAAATCATTAGACACCTGGGTTCAGATGATTGTGTTATCTTGATATCAGGTGGCCTAAGCCTTAAACCATCTGGTATAATCCATCAGATCAATCATGCCCTGGGCAGCCCCTTGGCTTTCTTGCGGTGGCATGGTATGCCTACTAGGAATGAAGTGCCTTCCAGCCCAGTCAGTACACATATGGAATGGGAGGGGTTGTATAAGAGGTGGAGGGGCTGTTGTGGCATGCATAGCTGAAGTGCACAGAATCTGGCCCTATACTAACATAAAATTGTGTGCGTGTATTCTCTTTTTCCTTCTTCGTTTGTTTTATTTCCCCCTCAAACCCTTTTTGCTTTGTTATCGTCTGTCTCCCTCCATGCAGGTCTTCCTACAGATAGCCACGCGGCTCCCGACAAATCAGTGAGACAAGTATTCCTGGACGCATGGCGGTCTTACGTCGTGTGAGGACTACTAGTAGTCGTCTGAGAGGAAAGGCGCGAAGATCATGGGGGGGGTCTGTAGGAAGACATACGTGGAAGGAGAGAGAATGGTGAACACAAAAGGGCTGACCGGGTGGTGGATGGAAAATAATAAAAGTTAAAACAAAAAATAAAAAGGGGATGAGAAGAAGAATAAACAAAAGGGACAAAGAGGTCATCCAGGATATGATAATTAATAGGCAATACGTTGGGCTAAGGGTCAGGGGTTTCTAGTTCGTAGTTTGAGCGCCCGTGGTTCCCAGGATCTCCATCCCAACAATCTGGGTCAAACGCCTCCTATAACCAGCTAACTCCAGTTCATAGGTGGAAGGTGGAAGAGTGTATCAAGGAGACAACCAGAGATGGAAGAGTGTATAACTAAGTTTTATTGAGTCAGACAACTATTCATTTTATTAAGTGAGACAACCATTCATGGACGCAAGTAGTGAAAATAAAAAGAAAAGAAGAATGATAGATAAGTAGCACATGATAAGAACAATGTAAGATTACGTTAAAGTAAAGATAAAGAATGCCCAGGTCCCCAAGGACAATGAACCCGCCTCCTGTTGTGGGGATGAAGCCTACTTGCGCCTACATGGGAAGAATGGCCTAAGCGACCTAGGAATGCGACCTAGGATCTGGCTCCATCTAGATACAATAGACCAGTAGGAGTGTGTGCATACCGCCCCCTTCAAGCCATCCATTGGGGTTAATACTCCGTGACTCCCCAACGGGAGCACGAGTTTTATTAATTAATTAATCATAATAAATATAATAAACATAAAGAAGAAGAAATGAGATTACAGCAATAAGTAAAAAAAAAAAAAAACTACAGAAAAGTTATCTCACTTTATAAGGAAATATAGAAAGTTGAATAAATATAAAGTAAAAGCATAGATAATTTAATTAATATGAATAATAAGAAAGATATCGGTAGAAAGAAAATGTGATCAATAAGGTATAAAAAGGTAAAATAGGAAAAGGAAAACAGGTGGGAAGGAAAACTCCCCACAGCAAAAAGAAAATGGGTGTGCCATGTAAGGGAAATCGAGGAACTTACTTGTAGGAATGTGGGGGCTCTCATATTTCCTTAGATGCAAGAAAATATGAACACTGTGTGAAAGCCTAGTAGGAAGCCTTCCGTGCATGAGGCGACATCTCCTTATCATTCAATTTTACAAATGTACGTCTTATGTGGTATGCTACCAAGTAGGTTGCATCATTCACCGCACATACACCGCACGTAGATTGTCATGCACATGTGCAGTGATTGGCATGTAATGCTGGCCTTGCGTGTAGCAGTGCAGGTCACCAGAGTGGCATCTGATCCTGGCACCTGGCCCAAAGGCCAAAAGGTGCATGTTGTGAGTGAGGCGCATGCACGCCCAAGGTACGTTGTCAAGTGTAATGTGATGCCTGTCACGGTTTTTTGTCATGCACAACCCAACCAGCATGCTTACAGTGGTGGTAATGGTGCATTAGCTCTTACTCATCACAGTGACACCAGCATGAACTTCGCATATTCTACCTGCCATGTACTGTATAAACTCCCGAGAGCACATGATATACACTCGAATATATACAAAAAGGCTCCATACCAAGGTATGTGAATGGAAGCAAACATATGCCATTGTGTATGGTAATGCCCCAACCACAATCGTCTGTCCAGCTCATTTCACCCAGAACCAGCAAGTCGTACAACGCCTTCATCAAAGCTTCCTTAACAAAATCCCCGGCATCGCGCCGTTGCTGCACCGAGTGTGTTGGAAGTGACACCGGAACTGACTCAGTCACAGTTGCGGGCAATATACTTCAGAAAACCCTTTGACGTGGTGTCCGGAGAGACGACGTCACGCCGCACATTGGGACCTCGCGGGCGCTGAATGACAGGTCCAATCTCGTCAAGAAGATAATCGAAAGCGTCAAGCGTGACCTGAGACGTTTCCTGCATCAATCTCCCGGCCCGCAGTCTCAGGATCGCCTCGTCGCCACCTCCTCATCTGGAACGCGAAGTCATCGATCCTTTCAATGGACTCAAAACCCGGCGTGACACCCGCGCAGTTGCGAGGCCCACGCCCGGCGGATCATCTTCTCTGACTGCGCGGAACATGTCCTCGCGATTAGCCCCCCCCCCCCCCCCCGGCACGAGCACGTGATGGTATTAACAGATCCCGTTGCTGGCGAAGCTTCTGCCTTTTATAAAGCGTAGCCATCATCGTACGTATACTTTGCCAACCCATGATTGCTGCCAGAAACGACTAACGAGGAGTGGGGAAAGGCTATCAAACGGGAAGCAGATCAAGGATACGAACGCCTTTGTCTAACCAGGCCAAGAATCGAGTCACAGCCAAGAAATACGCCAGCCTACTCTAGCTAAGACGAATGGCTGCCCAATGACGCTTGTAATGTAACTACAGAGAATAACTGACGCGTAGAATGCCAAACTAGAACGCAGGTATATCAGTAACTCTCTCGAATAGGATCGGCGCCAGGAGAACGTCATGAACAAGTCACTGTGGCAGACATGCAATGTGGAGGGGAAATGACACAAAACCTTTGGTGCAATCCCAAAAGCTACAAAGATCCGTAGCGAGATCACGTTCGTGATGGCTAGAAGCAGGAAGCACTGATCAAGTGTCGGCCATAGTTTGGAATGATGACCATGAACGCCGACGATGTCACTTGGTTGACACAAGCTGGAACGTGCAGTTTGTGGCCAGGATCGGTCCGCGCCAAGGTGCGCCGACTTTCCCGCGCAAATTTTTCTGTGACCTTCCCCAATGAGCATTTTCCGACCCTGTGAGTCAGTGAACGGGTGTGCGAACAGGCCGGCGAACAGACGCGACGAAACGGTTCACACGGCCGTTCGCAAACCCGTTCGCACACCCGTTCGCACACCTTGTTCCCCCGGACCTGTGAGTTCAGCCTAATTAGGGAATTCGGAGGCTGCTGGTCGCACAAAAGATCGTTGTTGGCTGTTGAGTGATGTCCGACTGGCACGATGGAGAGGGCTCCATCACATTGGCGACCTCACCAGTGGCCCACATGTACCGACGAGACCTGCATCTCGAGCTTGTCGGCCCTCACGCTGCAGCTGTCGCCATGCGAGACGCCCTGAGACTCTCGGCATGGTTTTTCGCGTGCAATATCACGCCCTCGATTCGCAGCAAGGCCCGTCTGCTCCAATATGGCCGACTGCGGGCTGTGCCGTAACAGGAAATGTCCGGGTGATGGCAGGCAGTGCCTACCCATCCCACCGCACGCACCGCGTCAAGCAATATTTCCACTTCCGCTGCTGCTGGGCACCGGGCTACTGCCTACATTTCTTCAATCGCTCCATCGCCTCCTCCATGGTGCCTCGCTCCCTGCGGCCCCTCCGCCACGCCGGATATCCATGGCAATCAAGCCTACCGGCTACCACCATACCGGCCACGAGCCCTTGCTGCACCAAACGAAGTGTGCGGCCCCGAATTAAGTGAAGTACACGGCAGGACTGGGAACCACCTGAAATTACATCGGGGTCTCCAGTGGACTTGGCGTCACATCTTGCTAACGTTGTCACTGTCGGCAGTTGTCAGTTGCTGTTGGTTGTTGCATGCTGAGGGTTGCAGATGTTCTAGGAACAGCTGGTCCAATGTTGCTATGCATGCAGTTACTCTTGCCATTACGTGTGTCCGTGTGCCTCCAACCATCCCGCCACAATGCCAGCACCCTCCACCCCGCTAACTCCCACTCGCCCCACTCCCCTGCCTGTTCCATACCCGCCCCAACCACAAATATACGTCACAGACATCCACATGCCGTTATCCATCCCCACCTGACTACGGACTACTCTCGCCCCCACGCTGAGGTCCCCCACAACACCGTAACACCGCCCTCCTCCCCCAAACCATCCGATGACCCACCCGACCATCCACCTTGAGTCCCCCCAAACCAACCTATCTGACTACCACCCTTCCGTATTACATACACCACCTTCCACACCAACATAACAAACCACCTACTAAACAAACCTACCGCCCCACAACGAGGTTCCCCTACACCACTGCACCCCGCCCACCCCGCCCCCCGCTGCCCCAACATACGATGACTCCACCCCACCATCCACGTGAAGCATAACCATCCACCCCGGCCTCCGGGGCAACCAATCAGCTGTCCACTCAACCATAACTGACACTGCTGCACCGACCACCGGCAAGCCCGCCTACGTACCATACCCAAGCCACCCACGCAACCCAAGCATCCCCAACCCTCACACGAACCTGTGACCTACGCACGAGCTACCTACAACTGCGACTCACAACTACTACATAATCAACCCATAACAATGTCCCCCATGACCCCCGCCAAAGGGGGGGGTCCCCCCAATAGTCCAACACACACACACACACACACACACTCTACAATACCCAGGACCACGAGTACCCACCCAATTCACCTCCCACAACGGTATCACCCACGAGTCCAGTGCCCCACCCATGTCCACAGCGACACCCCGGAGACTTCACCACGCCCACCGACTGCACGCACGCACACCTAGCTGCACACTCCCACGCACCTACCCTCGCACGCACGCATGCACGCAGCCATCAACCCACCCACCAAGGCACGCCTGCACAAACGCGCACATGCACAAGTGCACGCACACGCACACATAGCTGCACACTCTCACGCACCCACTCACGCACGCACGCATGCACACAGCCATCAACCCACCCGCCAAGGCACGCCTGCACAAACGCACTCATGCACAACTGCACGCACTCGCCCACGCACGCACACCTAGCTGCACGCCTGCACGCAGTCACGCAATGCATGGCAGCATGCCCGCCTTCTATATCATTCTTGGAATATCATGTTTCATATGGCATTATTATCATGTTTGTAAATTTAACTCCTTGCTTTCTGTATGCTTTCTTTCTTTGGGGGATGACTTGATGCAGATCGTGGAGCATACAAGCTCGACGAGAAGACGTACACATCAATATTGAGTGAAACCACCGTTGCTGGGCTCTGGCATGCCAGCTGTTATATGGCCATGAGCCATCAGCTAGCAATCCAGAAATAGGATGAGAGCAGTTTTGAGTCGATGTTTTATATTTTGATGGTATTGAAATGATGAGTCACAGAATGCCACAATGAAACATAAGTTCATTACTATCAAACAGCGTGATGCCATGAATGCCACGCCTAATACCACAAGATGTGCTAATAACATATTTAATTCATTAATGAATTGTTGGATTTATTGCATGATGGTGTTATTCTGATCAGACACTCCGCAAAGGTGAAAACCTTTGCGTTCAGTGCCGGGCCGCGGAAAACGCGGAAAACGCGATCTGCAAATGAATCCGACCGGAATCGAACTGGGGACCTCTCGCACCAATTTTGCTGACTATAGGACGGACGTCTCCGGTTACCATGGCATCGCCAACTTACACCTACAGTCATCCGCAAAAGTTCTCCTGTCCGGGGAGTGATGCAAGCCTTTCGGATTTGGTGTTATGCTTGTAAGAATACACATTTAATTCTGGCAATGGCATGCCTGAGAAAATGCCCTGAGATTTTAAGCGCCTGAGAAAATGCCCTGAGATTTTCAGCCTGAGAAAAAAAAATCTCAGTGTCCACGTAAAATCTCAGTTTCCACTTAGCCCTGAGATTTCCTGAGATTTCCTGAGAAAAAGCCAATTTTCTCAGGCCAATCTCAGGAAATCTCAGGTCACTTTCTCAGGAAATCTCAGGAAATCTCTGGAAAATCTCAGGAAATCTCAGGAAATCTCAGGACATCTCAGGAAATCTCAGGAAATCTCAGTTTTTTTCTCAGGAAATCTCAGGAAATCTCAGGAAATCTCAGTTTTCTCAGTAGCGAGTTCCTAGTGTGGACAGATAGGTGTCAGCAGGCCTTTGACCTGTTGAAGCAGAAGCTCACATCCACCCCTGTGCTAGTGGGTCCTAATCCAGATCTACCTTATCAGGTTAGGTCAGATGCCTCTCAAGGCGCCATAGGTGCTGTGCTGATGCAAGACCATGGCTATGGACCACAGCCAGTGGAGTACATGTCTAAAACCATGAGCTCAGCTGAACGTAACTACCCTGTACACGAGCAGGAGTTGCTGGGTTTAGTGGTAGCATGTCACAAGTGGGAGCATCTGTTGAAGGGAGCTCAGTTTTCTGTGGCTAGCAGTGCTACAGATGGGCTAGGGCAAGAGTCTATCACCCTGATGACTGACCACAGGCCCTTGGTGCACGTGCTAGAACAGAGTAGGATGAGTAAGAGGATGGCTGGGTGGATGGAGTACCTAGGGGGATTCTATCCTTTCTCTGTGCAGTACGTCCCAGGCTCACAGAATGTGGTGCCAGACGCCCTCTCTAGGAGAAGGGATCTGATGGGAGCATTTCACGAGGATCTGGATATTTGTGCTGCCATGGTTTCTGTAGTAGAGTGTGGTGCTGTCACCAGGGCACAGGCAGCTAACCAGCAAACCTCCAAGCCGAGTCCACCCCCTGTAGAGGCTAGCTTTAGTCACGAGATGCTCATTGACCAGGGCTCTGTCCCAGGGTCGACAGGCGTCCAGGGTGGGGATCAGTCACTGCAGGGCAGTCTTAGGGAGGGCTCTGCTGGTAGCCAGTCCACTCTCACAACACAACCAAGCACAGAGAATCCTAGGAGCTAGGGGGAAGGGACGGCCCAGGAAGTGGATACTGGAGCCAGGGATGCTGGCCAAATCTAGAGGATTGGCAGCTGAGATCAAGGGGAAGTCACGTACACCTGTGGCTGATGTTCTGTCATCCAAGCATCTAGTCACTAGTCACCTGCAGGAGGGTGAGGTGCTGCAACTGCAGCCTTTAGGACCTGGCAAACAGCTACTAGTCCTGCCTAACCCTATGAGTATTGCCCTGCTGGACGTGATTAAGGCCTTCACTAAAACTGAGGACCTGGCCACTAAGGCCATTCAGGAAGGAAGCTTTGGTAACAGGCCTGTGGAGTACTGGGAGGGAGTCCTTTATGTCCACACCCAGGATGCAGATCATGTAGTGACCAGGAAGGTCTATGTGCCAGAAATGGCCATTCCCACTGTGTTGCATTGCTTCCATGACGACGTGACTGCGTGTCATCCTGGGTATGCTAAGCTTCTCCATGAAGTACAAGAAAGGTTTTGGTGGCCTGGCATGTTTCGTGATATATCAAAGCCTATGTGGCTTCCTGTGACTCATGCCAAAGGAATAAGGTTAGGACTCAGGCAGTGCCTATCTTTCAGTATGGCCATGCCTATTCCCCTTCGACCCTGGATCAGTGTGACCATGTGGACTTCATTTGTGGCTTGCCTGTTTCTGATGCTGGCAATGACAGGATACTGGTGGTGATGGACAGGCTGTCTAGAATGTGCCATCTCATCCCCTGCAATGCCCATCTCACAGCTGCCCAGTGTGTAGAGTTGTTCATGAAGGAGGTGTACAGACTGCATGGCATGCCACGTGTAATCATCACTGACCAGGATCCCTTGTGGATGTCTGGGTTCTGGAAGTCCTTCTTTGACATCCTGGACACTAAGTTGGCCTTTGGAGTAGCATACAGGTGTGCCAGCACGGGGGCCGGCTGTGGAGAGGCTGAACCGTATTGTACGGGAATGCCAGAAGCACTATTGTACCCATGATAACAAGGAATGGGACAAGAAACTTCCCTTCATAGAGTTTGCCATCAACAACTCACCCCTGGCTCCTCACCAAATGTCTCCATTTGTCATTTGCCCGATGGCCAGTGCCCCTTGACTCCCTTTGACCTGGAGTTACCTGACAGGGATGCTGAAGGCCCTTTCAGAAGACGCCTAACCTCTATCCACCAGCTGATAGCATCCTTCCAGGAAGCTCACAGTATATGGTTGCTGCTCAGATGTTGCATGCACAGGACAAGTATTTAAACAATGCTTGGCAACAGATGTTGGCTACACACACCTTTGTGGCTCCTGGTGACCTGGTGCTCTTGGAGGCTAATCGTGTGCTACCTGAAAAGGAGCAATGCAGGAAACTGCAACCCTTGTGGTTGGGACCTTACCCTGTCCTGGACACCTTCCACTATGGGACTGTAGTTCAAGTCCAGGTGCCTTCCCACTGGAGGCTTAAGACTAATGTGTTTCACCTGGCCCATGCAGCTCAAGCTGACAGCTTATACAGTATAAACGCAACACCTTGCAGGGACGCCTTTCTGCCCCATTACCATTTGAGCTGGATACTGAGGGGGAGAGGATATATGAAGTGGAGCAGCTGGTGGCTCACAGAGTCAAAGGAAAGGGTAGGACCAAGCAGCTGCAGTTTAACCCCTAAACCGTCCTCGTGCCGATTTTCGACTGCGAGTTTTTCTCATGCCTCACATTCGGCATGAGTTTGTGCGCCCTGTAGGGATTTGGCGGGAAGGTTTTGGCGGGAACCAACTAGACCACCGAAAAGATCTAGATTCACTCTATCCGTAGGACACTTGTCTGACCGTATTTGACCACCGTATCAGGGTGGAAACCCTGGTCAAAGTCAACAGGGTACCCTGGTGCGTGCAGGTTTGGGCGGTAAAAAAAATTGACAAAAACGTACGAAAACGAAGGATGCGCAAAAAGGGGGGAGCGCGGACGTAGACATGGCGGACGAAATGCAGGCAGATATACGGACTTTCAAGGTAAAGAAGGGCATTTTCATGGCAGTGCCTGTGGAAAAATTCGGACTAGACTGGGCGATAGAGCAGTATGGGGAAAAACACAGCGAGGTACGTTTGCCGGGCAAGGTAGTGACAGTGAACAGGTCCGGAGATGGTGCACGGTGCTATTTCCCGGACGACAAGCTCACGTACCCATTCACCCGTGAGCAGATTTTCATATATTCGTGCAGATCAGATGAGTACGAAGCTCTAGTGAAAGAATGCGCAGCCAGGAAGGTCCCAACGGCAGGTAGCAGTGACGATGATAGCGAGCAGGGCCAGGATAGCGATTCTGACGCCGGCGAGGACGACGACGACAAATCCGAGGATATCGAGCTGCCCACACCGGTCAAGCGACGCGAGCCGGGGAAGCGCGCTGTCGGCAACCCGAAGAAGAATCCAGCCATCAGCCACGCCCCGAAAAGGCGCCGTCAGACCAAGGCGGCGGCCAGCGAGAGCGTTGTCTCGGACGCTTCCGATGACGACTTTGTTTACCAGAAGGGTGCGGAGGGTCCGGTGCCGAGCGGTGAGGCTGAGCTCGATGCCAGGTGTGTTTCCTTTTCCCGATACTCCGGTGCTGTCGCCGATGACGGGTACCGCCTGCTATCAAAACCTTTCCCCTGCCCAGCTCAAGTTTGGGCCCCTCGGGCTGTTCTCCCTTTTCTGGTCCCAACGTGATGTCGTGGCCAAGATTGTCAAGGAGACCAACGACTATGCTGAGCTCAAGGGGGCGGGCAAGCCAGGTGAGCGTGAGTGGCACCCCTTAACAATGCATGAGATGGGCAAATTTCTGGGTGGAGCAGGTGCTGTGCCAACTGTGCTGGGCGCAAGGCAGGAAGCACAAGACCTCGGTCATGTGCGAGCACTGTGACATGGCGTTCTGCAGCAACAGCGAGCGGAACTGCTTCGGCCTCTTCCACTCCGGGCAGGTGGAGGGGCTGGACTTCAACGTGACGAAGCAGCGGGTATGGCAGCGCCTCTCCCAGCGTGGCGAATGCGCCAAGAATTTCAAGGGCGCCACTACCACGAGGGGGGCAGCAGCCACCACCCGGAAGCTCAAGGGGGTGGCGCGGCGCCGCCATCTCAGGGCGGAGCATGTCCGCCTGGGATATAGTCCTACGGAGGCTGACTAAGAATGCTAGCATTTGTTGCCTACGTGGCATGGCATTTGGCCTTTCCTGCCCGCGCTCATGCGCGCCGTGTATCACCATGGGCCGGCATGGTTTGAAGTGTGTGTTATTGTTTCATGGACCCACCTGTGCATGTGTTATTTGGTTTCATGTTGTTAGCCTGGGTTATTGTTTCATGGTCCCACCTGTGCATGTGTTATTTGGTTTCATGTTGTTAGCCTGCATGGGTTATTGTTTCATGGTCATGTCTTATTAGCTTTCATGTTTATGCATAACTTGTGCAGTTTGAAAATCTGCTCCGTGATGGTCACAGTGCCACCTATTATTTCTAGTTGGCAATTTTCAGTGTTACTGCATGCATGGTCCCTTGGTCACTAATTTATCTAGGAGTGCTGGGATGTTTTGACTTTGTGTGCAAGGTCCATCATGCATGTAAAAATAAGTACCACAGTATCAGCGGGTCTGCAAGCATTTACGCTTATTGTGGCATATATTTGTGCCACATAGGCTGGAATAAACATAATCATGCATGTTTCATGCTTACCTATCATTTCCATGTTCAAAACTGCACTAGGATGTCTATTCTAGCCCCCCCCAAACTGGTGACTCAAAATAGTCACCAGCTATTTTTAGCATTATCTTGTGGGTCCCTGGGTGAAACAAGACATGTAAGTGTTTGGATGTAGTGCTTGGGTACAGTTGCAGTCCCCGCTGAAATACTAGGGTGAAATCCAAGGTATACATGCTCCATCATGCATGATAAGGTTGTGAACCCCGTACTCGCGGCCCGCGCGTAGTCGTCTCCAATCATATCCGGCAGGGACCTGCAGTGGTTATGGCAGGTATTGGTGGCACACAGGTTGGAATAAGTGTTAGCATGCATGTTTGCCCATACTCTATGCTTACCTATCGTTTCCATGTTCAAAACTGCACTAGGATGCCTATTTTAGCCCCCAAAAAACTCGCGACTCAAAATAGTCACCAGTTATTTTTAGCACCAGCTGATGGGTCCCTGGGGGAGTTACAATTTTTAGTGTTTGTATCCCATCCTAACTAAAAAATCTATCTACAAAACCAACCCCAGGGTCAACTCATTGAGGAAGGGGGTCCATCATCCATTATAAGGGTGTCACCGCGCACACTCACCGTACCCCCCTGAGAGGGGGGCTATTTATAGAGCAGGGGGGGCTAGCACTGGGACCACCCACTATACCCCCAGGTGGGCCCTAATATGGTTATGCTTGGTTCCTAGTATGGTCTAGAAAAAATAATTAGGCTGAATGGGGGCACCTGTGGCATACTGTGCAACTCGTGACTCATTTTAGTCACGAGTCAAAGACGGTTGAGGGGTTAAGGTGCACTGGAAAGGAGAGTTAGAGTCTACTGCCACATGGCTGTGGTTGTCTGACTTGACTCACTGCCATGAGGTGGTCCAGGAGTATTGCCAAAAGAAGGGGCTCACTCTTCCTTCTTGGTAATAATACTGAGTTGGTGAAAACCACTGCTCCCCTTCCTATATCTCAGGACTAACGAATGGTTTCTTCGTGCATGCTGTGTGGTCCCAGATGGAGGAGGAGTTCACGTACCCCAACTTGGGCCTGGGCGCCACCACGGAGGAAGGGGTCACGGGTATGCATCCAGAGAACCCCAACCCCATGAGTTATGTGGAATCTCTGTTTGACACTATTGTCAGGCGTGACCTTAGGAGGGGTCAGCAGATGGATACCATTAACAAGCTCTTGCATTCAGTGATCTCCAAGCAGGATAGGCTACAGGAGCTTCTTCAGGGGTTGTCCTTGTCCCAGCCCCAGATGGGGAGTGGTGTTAATATAGCTCTCAGCTCCAGCAGCACTCCCATCATTCAGATTCCTCGTCATGTGGTACCTGTCAAGAATGTGGTGGCCTATGTGGATCACAGGAAGTGCACGGGACCTTGTGAGCATTGTGAGACGCTGGCCAAGGCAGTGGCTGCCCTTAACAGGGAGGAGGGGGAAGTGGGCCCTGAGGGTTATGTGGAGGAGGTCTTGTCTCAGTTGCACACCAGCCTGTACGAGATTGGCTCTCCTTTTGTGGGCCACCTGTTGCACAGGATGTTTGCCTTGAAGTCCTCCAGGACCTGAGATTGACATGAGACCTGCAGAGGGGCAGGATATGTTGACCACCTTGCCTGAGGCTTTGAAAGGAGCCTTCATGCAGTTCCAGCCAGTGAGCATGGGTGAGGCCTCCTACATGGAGTTGTTGGAGTTTTCAGTTCAGCAGGGAGACTTTGACTTGGCTCCTTCTTCTTCCAGCTCGGTCAAGGGGTGCTTCCCTTTGGAGACATCCAACCTTTTCTGCAGCCCTGGGTTGCCCAAGTACTCCATGGAGCTCAAGGTTCGTCTGACCCCATTGAGGGTGTTGGTGCCTTTGATAGGTGCTAAGTGGCCAGTGGTCAAGACCTTTCTCCAGTTCTGGTGGGCGTACAGGTCGTGGGTGAGCAGGCACAAGACGTCTTCTACGTGGGTGATGGATCCTGAGAGCCAGTCTGTGGTGCTTCTCTCATACCCAGGGACCTGCCTGCGTTATGTTGCCCAGATGGCAGCAGGGGCTGCAGAGACGTGCATGGTGCTGCAGGTCAGCAGGAACTGGCCAGACTTGGTTCACATGGTGGAGCAGTTTCCCTTGTTTGGGACCAAGGGCAAGGATGGCGTGAATGGGGATTGGTATAGCCTGTGAAGAACAGAGCTGAGCAGGAAGAGGATGGGGGAAGAGCATGGAAGGTGCTTTGGATTGTGGTGTGAGGGGGGGATTCCAGGATGGATGATGGGGGGGGGGCTCCAGTCCAGTTCTGATGTTCCAGTCCAGAGTTCCAGGTTCCAGGATGCTGAATGGAAGACATTGTATTATGAGACGTGTTTATCTGGATTTATAGTAGATAAGGTAGTGACTTGTCTGCTGTAGAAACCTGTGACTAGATGTTTATGAGATAGGAGGCCCTGCCTTCCAGGGATGTAAAAACCCATCTGCTTTTCCCAAGAGATGGTGGATTTCTGTTCAATGTTCCTCTGCCTTCAAGAGTTGGCTATTGGACCTGGGAGGTCCAGTTTTGAGGGGGAGATATGTAACAAGCAAAAATAACTTTGTTGTTACATCCTTTGTTTTGTGAATGTTTGGCTTTTATTTGAGGACTTTTGGATCAGTATTGAGAAAGTTATGAGGTTTCTAAGACGACGGTACTTGGAGCTGATACTTTGTCAACCAACTGATAGGAACCCTCATTGGTCGTGGCCTGATCCACGTAGGGTTGTAGTTTGTTGGCTGATACTACTGATAGGAGCCCTCATTGGTCGTGGCCTGATCCACGTGGGGTTGTAGTTTGTTAGTTGGTACTATTGAGTCTTAAATGCTCCTTTGGGACTTCAGTGCTTACGACAGATTTAGGATCTCATGGAAAGATTCTGCCAGGCTGTGTGTGGTGTTGTTCTGTTCTGTGTGACTAGGATGGATACGAAGATCTTGTATAGAATCCATGGTTCTGATTGGTTCTCTTCAGGCTAAGGTTGGAGCAAGTTCGACAAGCACGTCGATATCAAGGACGTGGGGTCGCCATTGTTGCTACGTTGGTTTTGATTCACCATGGTATAATAAAGCTTGTCTTTGTTGTCCATTCATAAGAGCCCCTTGGCTATAGACGTCCTTCAGTTCCACAGAGGTCGTCTATACACGAGCTTGTCTTTGTGTCTACAAGGGGTGTGATTCCCTAAATCACGTGCTGTGGAATTTCCATCTCAACGTTGCTCGGATACTTGAAGTTCTGCAACTCAAGAAAGCAACCCAGGTAAAAGATCTTTCATATTGGACTGTGGATGATGATGATGATCATTTTTAGTCGTTACATGTGCACACTTCGGTGCTCCGTGACTCCCCAACGGGAGCACGTGTTTAATTAATTAATTAATTAATGGCTTCTCGACAGAGAGTGACTCTCTGCTTAGGCAGAGCTTGGCTGAATTCTTAATGCATCATCCATGGGGAGTCCCATTATAGGTAGGGCGTGACTAAATTCATCCATGCCCAGGGGGCATCATCCATGGAGGGCCATTATGGGCCACGTGGTATGCTAAGCCACACCAGATGATGCCTAGCTTTATTTAGTCATGTTTTGTCCATGCAGATAGTCGCTCTCTGCTGAGAAGCCATGCACCCTAGCCATTGCCTAGCCATAATAATCTTCCACACCATGCCAGGCCTTTTAGGTATGATACATCATGGTGGTGCACTGTTGGGGAGCATGCATGCTCCCTGACACCACCGACAATGTGGACATCCGCATCGGCCTGGCCTGGGCCAGGCTCCGTTCGCTCAACACCTACTGGCGCTCGAAGGGCCTGGGCGAGCACCGCAAGCGCATGCTGTTCAAGGCCCTCGTCCTCACGGTGCTCATGCACGTAGAGCGCTGAGGCGTGGACACTCACGGACACATTGCTCGACGGCACGGTTTACAGGATGCTCCGACAGGTCCTGAATGTAGTGTTTTCCAAGCATAGGTCATTAGAGTCCCTGTATCAGGGTATGCCTCATATTTCGGACGAGTTTAGGCAGCGTAGGATAGCATTTGTAGGACATCTTGCTCGCACCAGCCAGGTCGACACCGCCCTTGGTCTGGCCGGGCCCCAGCGGCTCGGCCAACCAGGGCGGCACATATTGACCTGGCCTGGCCCCAAGGACATTCCCAGGAAGCTGAGTAAACCTGCCATGAACGACACCCAGATGTTGCTGGCCGACCTAGTGGTCCCAGCCCAGTTTGAACACCGCATCCACTCCCTCTCCCTTCTTTGGACTGCCAGAACAAGAAGAGGTGGCCAGCAGAAGATTGTCCAGGCTCACACGCCAGCCCCTGTGGGCAAGCCACCCCCCCCCAAGAGGCAGGGGCGTTTTACTGAGCAGCGTAGTTAGGATTTTCTAGACTAGGTAGCTCTTAGAGGTAGGTTAGTTCGATTACGCGGCTTCTCCCACCTCCACCCATCCTTGACATGGAATATGTGCTACATGACCCCCCAACGGAGGCATGTTATAATTTAAATTAATTAGCAGGTGCACCCAGAGTAGGTGGCGGTTTACATCCCCCCACCTGCAGGTTGTACAGCTCATAATGTATTACAAACCATACACCCCCTCTCAGGGCTATATCTTACATTCACTCCCAACGGAGTTATGTTCTTAATTAATTGATTAATTAATTAATGGTTAGAAGGATGTGGTTGGGGCATGATGCAGACGATATTTGTAACTTTCGTGTAATTATTTTCTAATGAGATTAGCATAGTGCTACGTGGCGTGCCCATGCGCATGACACGCAAGTACTTACTTAATTTACTTAGCTCCATCGATATACTACTAAAGGATTACTAGTATGCTCTATAAGATGCACAAAGCATAACCGCAATGGCATTATATATATAAGTATTATGGGGGAAAAACAAAAATAACACCAACACATGTCATACACCACCCTGCCCAGCAAGATGGTTGAAATATTTGCAACTATCCCATCGGTAAAACAAGACAGCCCTGCCCCGCAGTCAGATGTTAAGCGAGACAAAGTTACTCCTGATACGTGCACTGGTCGGGGAATATTCAACGTGGAAGTCGCCCGCATAGCAATTCCAGTGTGCATTGATCCTACCACCACCCGGCAGCACAGGTGCTGATTACCAAAGCACACACAAATTCATGCCACCAGCAGCACACACATTAATGCGCGAGCTAATAAGGTGCCTATACACATCATACCTAACCTGTAAACGAATTAGATTAGCATAGTACTCTGTGGCATGCCCATGCGCACGACACGCAAGTACTTACTTACTTACTTACTGTAAACGTATGCAGCAAATCATGAGTGCACCAAGAGCAGTTACCACTAGCTGCATGCCACATGGCGCATGTGCGGCGCACTGCCTCTTATGTACAACGCTAGCGCCACCATGTGACCAATGCTGCTTGCGAGGCAAAATGCATGCCAATGTCCTCCGCTTTCGTGCCACCATAGGATTGCGTAGGCGTCACCTTGCGCTGCCACTTATGCGTGCTTTCCACACCGACATGGCGACCGTTACTATCAAAATCTTCACCATGAACTCCGGGTGGGCAGATGGGCATAGGCATGAGCCAGATGCGCTGGACGCCCCATCACGTCCCGGTCAGAAATGGACACCCAGTTCATGGGCCCGTCCCACGCCCTTCCGAAGCTGAGATCACTTGCCTCGCTACGTGCACTCCGGGTCCACCAGCGCGTGTGAGAGCAGCACCTTGGACGCGCCCACCACCGGTGACTCGCTGGCCGATGTAATCGGTGGGCTGACTCGGTCCGGGGGCGGCGCCGATGCGGGCTGCAGCGCCGACCCGTTGTGCTGCCCGTTGGCCGCCTTGTGGTGGTGCTTGTGTGACGAGGGCGACTGCACGCTCGATTCTCCCGCCCGCTTGAACGAGAGCGTGGTGGTCGAGGCCTTGGCCTTGCCGCCCAGCCAGGAGACCGCGGAGATCACGTGGTGCACGTGTGCCGCGTTGGCCGCCTTGCTGCGCCCAAATGGTGGGGCCGCCCCCACCTCATTCTCACCCTCGCCCCTGTGGTCCGCCCCATGCCCCCTCCCTCCTCTGCTTCCTCTGTGGTCGCCCTTGCCCTCGCCTCGGCCATCCCCCTTGATTCGACTATCCCGCTTGCCACCCGGTTTGTTGGCCTCCACCCGTGGCTTCGTCTCCATCTTGCGCGCATGCTTGGCTGGGGCTGCGGGGGCCGCCGCCGCCCCCGCCGCCGCCGCCGCCGCCCCCTTGCCCTTGTCTACAGCTGCCGCCGGCACCACCGTGCCCTTGCCCTTGGGCCCGCTCATTGTCACCGCTGTATCGGCGGCCTTATCCGCGAGGTCGTCCACTACTTCACCAGCGGCCTTACCGCCCGCCTTATCCCAGCTCTTTCGAGAGCCCTTTTCCACGCTCCTCTCTGTGGCTTTCTCCGCACTCTTTTCTGCCGCATTCTCCGCCGGCTTTTCGTCCGCCAGCTTTTCGACCACCTTCTCGGCGGCCTTGCCCTTGCTGGCAGCGGGCACACGGCCGCCTTCCTGTTTGTCGGGCGTCGCGGCAAGGGAGGCCGCTCCCTCCCGCATGGACGTGTCCAAGTTGAACTTGACATAGCTCGTGTCGCGGTGGGGCGTGTAGTTGCTGTGATCCGAATAGGGCGTCGTTGCTGTGTGTGGCGTCCCGTTGTGGCTCTCCCCGTTGGTCGCGGGCGCAGCCGGGCCCAGGTCCTTGAGCGGGTGCATGATGCTGGGGGGGAGGTCGGTGCCCAAAGGCTCGTCCTGTTGGTGGTGGTGGGGAGGGGTTGGTAGTAGTAGTGGTCATGACAAATTAGACGCACACGGAAAGGAGAATTAGATCGCAAACGGATAAATGCATATGGTTGAGTGCACGTTGAGGCAGGGGCCCAGCTGGCTACCTGGGGTAAACAGTGTATATGGCTGATAATCACATTTAGAAAACGTCGATGATACTTGCCGAGACAGGAGGAATTTGTGCGTGGTGCTGGTGGTGTGTACGCAGGGGACGGATGGAAGCGTGCGTGTGATCACATCTCGACAACTCGGCTCTACACGTGGTCAACGTGTCAACCTAAACAGAGAGTGTGGGGTCATCAGCTGCGCAGCATGCGGTGGAGCCACTGCACCCAGATACCAGACCGTTGGATGGTCACATAACCAAGGATGTAGTGTCTATAGGCCCACATTTCGTACTAAATTGATAATCATTTCAACAACATCCATTTGTTCCAGGACCAAGGGTGCAGCTGTACTGCAAACGCGATTGGCCACAAGGAGGCAAGAAGGCTTAGAAGAGGGTGCCCTGTGCCAACAAAATATGCAAACAGGCAGGGTGCCGCGTGCCAACAAAATATGCAAACAGGCAGGGTGCCGCGTGCCAACAAAATATGCAAACAGGGAGGGTGCCGCGTGCCAGCACACGTTGCTGCCAGGCCTGAGCATACCTTGAAGATGGTCTCGGGGATGGGGATGCCCTCCTGCGGGCATAGCGACAAGTCCAGGAACGAGGTCCCAGGGAATGTGAGTAGGAGGCACATTGGTTGAATAGGTGGGTGGGTGGGTGGGTGGGTGGGTGGGTGGGTGGGTGGGTGGGTGGGTGGGTGGGTGGGTGGGTGGGTGGGTGGGTGGGTGGGTGGGTGGGTGGGTGGGTGGGTGGTGGGTGGGTGGGTGGGTGGGTGGGTGGGTGGGTGGGTGGGTGGGTGGGTGGGTGGTGGGTGGGTGGGTGCGTGTGTGGGTAGGGGGGAGGAGGATGAGTGTGTGTTTGTGGGGAGGGGGGAGTAGGGGGGGCAGAATTATGTACATTGGCAGAGGTGGGAGGATACCAGGTAGCCACGGTGATGCAGGGCGGGAATGATGAGCAGGCCACAGGTGACATGCATGCCCATGCATTAGCGCTTGAGACACAAAAAGCGCAACCCATTCGCTATTTGTGTCCAGCCTAACCTAACCTATCTTGATTCAACACTTACAACAGTCGCATGGCATGATTTTATATAATTTCACCTAATCTAACCTAGCCCCGACAACACACCCAAGCACGTCTCGGCATGCTAGCATCAGCTTGATCACGTGCACTCAGGCCATACACGGAACGACTACATCACAAGCAACTGCAGCAGCGGTAGCCATCTATCCAAGCTTGCAGAGTTGTTATTGGTTGCAGGGCAGGCAGGCGGTGGGCGTATCACCACTGAATTTCCACTGCATTTCGGATAAAGCTTTCTAAGAGCCATACTTCCAAGGAAAGACGGAATTGATCTGCACAAAGGATTGGGAAGTTGGTTGGTTGGTACGTGCGTGAATGGGTGGGCGGGGGTGGGGGTGGGGGTGGGGGTGGGGGTGGGGGTGGGGGTGTGGGTGTGGGTGTGGGTGTGGGTGTGGGTGTGGGTGTGGGTGTGGGTGTGGGTGGGTGGGGGTGGGGGTTGGGGTGGGGGACATGGATTGAGTCAATGGGGAAGGGGAAGAGGTTCCAAAGGAGAGCAGGGTCTGGAGGAATGACATAAGCATCCTGTGGGCAAACAAATGGATGACATCATCATGGGTAGACTGTGGATTGCTTGCCAGACAGCAGATCCTCCGCATTGTTCCACCCACCAGCAGCCAGGGATGGTTCGCCACCTCCTGCACTCACCGAGGGTTACGCAACGAGGGGAAAAGAGGAGGCACGCCAGAGGGTCAGCCGCGCTGTGCAAAACAGGAATGGGGTTCCGGGCTCTTGTCACTTCGGTAGGCAACAGTTAGAATTCAGGTAAGGCCAGACGAGCATACGAAGGGCGATTGGAATAATGAGGATGTGTGACCGCCCAGATCGTGCCTCTTCAACTACCCCCCCATCGGCCTCAGCCCCGCACCTCGACTGTAGTGATGACCCAGCACCGCTCATGCGAACATGGACCCTTGCCTGCCCGCGCGCTGCATGTCCCTGCCAGGCGCTGTAGCGGTCATCCCAGGCAGGCGTTGGTTCCTGCACCTGCTCCCCAACAGCCAGCAGCAGCCACTCACCTCGATGGTAGGCCGCAGGTCGGGGTTTGGCTCCAGCAGCCGCGCGGTGAAGTCCTTGGCTGCGGGAGCACCAAGGGCAGAGAGACAATGCGTATACAAGAGGGTGAAAACGACACACAAACAGCGCAGGGCAGGCGAGCACACACGCCTGTAAACACACCCGGCTGAGCATAAGCATACAAAAAGGCAGGTGAGAACGCACACCAGGCAGGACAGGGCAGGGCGTGCGCCCTTCTATCCCCATCAGCACGGCCCATCATTCAGGGTCTGTCGGAGCACAGGGACCCGGGACACGTGACGTCATACAGCAATACACCAGATCGTTCCTACCTCACATCACATCCATCGTTCCTACCTCACATCACATCCATCGCTCCTACCTCACATCACATCCATCGCTCCTACCTCACATCACATCCATCGTTCCTACCTCACATCACATCCATCGTTCCTACCTCACATCACATCCATTGTTCCTACCTCACATCACATCCATCGTTCCTACCTCACATCACATGCATCGTTCCTACCCCACATCACATCACATCCATCGCTCCTACCTCACATCACATCACATCCATCGCTCCTACCTCACATCACATCCATCGTTCCTACCTCACATCACATCCATCGCTCCTACCTCACATCACATCACATCCATCGCTCCTACCTCACATCACATCCATCGTTCCTACCTCACATCACATCCATCGCTCCTACCTCACATCACATCACATCCATCGCTCCTACCTCACATCACATCCATCGTTCCTACCTCACATCACATGCATCGTTCCTACCTCACATCACATCCATCGTTCCTACCTCACATCACATCCATCGTTCCTACCTCACATCACATCCATCGTTCCTACCCCACATCACATCCATCGTTCCTACCTCACATCACATGCATCATTCCTACCTCACATCACATCCACCGTTCCTACCCCACATCACATCCATCGTTCCTACCTCACATCACATCCATCGTTCCTACCTCACATCACATCCATCGTTCCTACCTCACATCACATCCATCGCTCCTACCTCACATCACATGCATCGTTCCTACCTCACATCAGATCCATCGTTCCTACCTCACATCACATCCACCGTTCCTACCTCACATCACATCCATCGTTCCTACCTCACATCACATCCATCGCTCCTACCTCACATCACATCCATCGTTCCTACCTCACATCACATGCATCATTCCTACCTCACATCACATCCACCGTTCCTACCTCACATCACATCCATCGTTCCTACCTCACATCACATCCATCGTTCCTACCTCACATCACATCCATCGTTCCTACCTCACATCACATCCATCGCTCCTACCTCACATCACATCCACCGTTCCTACCTCACATCACATGCATCATTCCTACCTCACATCACATCCACCGTTCCTACCCCACATCACATCCATCGTTCCTACCTCACATCACATCCACCGTTCCTACCTCACATCACATCCATCGTTCCTACCTCACATCACATCCATCGCTCCTACCTCACATCACATGCATCGTTTCTACCTCACATCACATCCACCGTTCCTACCTCACATCACATCCATCGTTCCTACCTCACATCAGATCCATCGTTCCTACCTCACATCACATCCACCGTTCCTACCTCACATCACATGCATCATTCCTACCTCACATCACATCCACCGTTCCTACCCCACATCACATCCATCGTTCCTACCTCACATCACATCACATGCATCGTTCCTACCTCACATCACATCCATCGCTCCTACCTCACATCACATGCATCATTCCTACCTCACATCACATCCATCGTTCCTACCTCACATCAGATCCATCGTTCCTACCTCACATCACATCCACCGTTCCTACCTCACATCACATCACATGCATCGTTCCTACCTCACATCACATGCATCGCTCCTACCTCACATCACATCCATCGTTCCTACCTCACATCACATCCATCGTTCCTACCTCACATCACATCCATCGTTCCTACCTCACATCACATCCACCGTTCCTACCTCACATCACATCCATCGTTCCTACCTCACATCACATCCATCGTTCCTACCTCACATCACATCCACCGTTCCTACCTCACATCACATCCACCGTTCCTACCTCACATCACATGCATCGCTCCTACCTCACATCACATCCATCGTTCCTACCTCACATCACATCCATCGTTCCTACCTCACATCACATCCATCGTTCCTACCTCACATCACATCCATCGTTCCTACCTCACATCACATCCATCGTTCCTACCTCACATCACATCCATCGTTCCTACCTCACATCACATCCATCGTTCCTACCTCACATCACATCCATCGTTCCTACCTCACATCACATCCATCGTTCCTACCTCACATCACATCCATCGTTTCTACCTCACATCACATCCACCGTTCCTACCTCACATCACATCCATCGTTCCTACCTCACATCACATCCATCGTTCCTACCTCACATCACATCACATGCATCGTTCCTACCTCACATCACATCCATCGCTCCTACCTCACATCACATGCATCATTCCTACCTCACATCACATCCATCGTTCCTACCTCACATCACATCCATCGTTCCTACCTCACATCAGATCCATCGTTCCTACCTCACATCACATCCATCGTTCCTACCTCACATCACATCCACCGTTCCTACCCCACATCACATCCATCGTTCCTACCTCACATCACATGCATCGTTCCTACCCCACATCACATCCACCGTTCCTACCTCACATCACATCCATCGTTCCTACCTCACATCACATCCATCGTTCCTACCTCACATCACATCCACCGTTTCTACCTCACATCACATCCATCGTTCCTACCTCACATCACATCCACCGTTCCTACCTCACATCACATCCATCGTTCCTACCTCACATCACATCCATCGTTCCTACCTCACATCACATCCATCGTTCCTACCCCACATCACATCCATCGTTCCTACCTCACATCACATCCACCGTTCCTACCTCACATCACATCCACCGTTCCTACCCCACATCACATCCACCGTTCCTACCTCACATCACATCCATCGTTCCTACCTCACATCACATCCATCGTTCCTACCTCACATCACATCCATCGTTCCTACCTCACATCACATCCATCGTTCCTACCTCACATCACATCCATCGTTCCTACCTCACATCACATCCATCGTTCCTACCCCACATCACATCCATCGTTCCTACCTCACATCACATCCACCGTTTCTACCTCACATCACATCCATCGTTCCTACCTCACATCACATCCACCGTTCCTACCTCACATCACATCCACCGTTCCTACCTCACATCACATCCATCGTTCCTACCTCACATCACATCCATCGTTCCTACCTCACATCACATCCACCGCTCCTACCTCACATCACATCCATCGTTCCTACCTCACATCACATCCATCGTTCCTACCTCACATCACATGCATCATTCCTACCTCACATCACATCCATCGTTCCTACCTCACATCACATCCATCGTTCCTACCTCACATCACATCCATCGTTCCTACCTCACATCACATCCACCGTTCCTACCTCACATCACATCCATCGTTCCTACCTCACATCACATCCATCGTTCCTACCTCACATCACATCCATCGTTCCTACCTCACATCACATCCACCGTTCCTACCTCACATCACATCCATCGCTCCTACCCCACATCACATCCATCGTTCCTACCTCACATCACATCCATCGTTCCTACCTCACATCACATCTACCGTTTCTACCTCACATCACATCCATCGTTCCTACCTCACATCACATCCATCGTTCCTACCTCACATCACATCCATCGTTCCTACCTCACATCACATCCATCGTTCCTACCTCACATCACATCCATCGTTCCTACCTCACATCACATCCACCGCTCCTACCTCACATCACATCCATCGTTCCTACCTCACATCACATCCATCGTTCCTACCTCACATCACATCCACCGTTCCTACCTCACATCACATCCATCGTTCCTACCTCACATCACATCCATCGTTCCTACCTCACATCACATCCATCGTTCCTACCTCACATCACATCCATCGTTCCTACCTCACATCACATCCATCGTTCCTACCTCACATCACATCCATCGTTCCTACCTCACATCACATCCATCGTTCCTACCTCACATCACATCCATCGTTCCTACCTCACATCACATCCATCGTTCCTACCTCACATCACATCCATCGTTCCTACCTCACATCACATCCATCGTTCCTACCTCACATCACATCCATCGTTCCTACCTCACATCACATCCATCGTTCCTACCTCACATCACATCCACCGTTCCTACCTCACATCACATCCATCGTTCCTACCTCACATCACATCCATCGTTCCTACCTCACATCACATCCATCGTTCCTACCTCACATCACATCCACCGTTCCTACCTCACATCACATCCATCGTTCCTACCTCACATCACATCCATCGTTCCTACCTCACATCACATCCATCGTTCCTACCTCACATCACATCCATCGTTCCTACCTCACATCACATCCATCGTTCCTACCTCACATCACATCCATCGTTCCTACCTCACATCACATCCATCGTTCCTACCTCACATCACATCCACCGTTCCTACCTCACATCACATCCATCGTTCCTACCTCACATCACATCCATCGTTCCTACCTCACATCACATCCATCGTTCCTACCTCACATCACATCCACCGTTCCTACCTCACATCACATCCATCGTTCCTACCTCACATCACATCACATCCATCGTTCCTACCTCACATCACATCCATCGTTCCTACCTCACATCACATCCATCGTTCCTACCTCACATCACATCACATCCATCGTTCCTACCTCACATCACATCCATCGTTCCTACCTCACATCACATCCATCGTTCCTACCTCACATCACATCCATCGTTCCTACCTCACATCACATCCATCGTTCCTACCTCACATCACATCACATCCATCGTTCCTACCTCACATCACATCCATCGTTCCTACCTCACATCACATCCATCGTTCCTACCTCACATCACATCCATCGTTCCTACCTCACATCACATCCATCGTTCCTACCTCACATCACATCCATCGTTCCTACCTCACATCACATCCACCGTTCCTACCTCACATCACATCCATCGTTCCTACCTCACATCACATCCATCGTTCCTACCTCACATCACATCCATCGTTCCTACCTCACATCACATCCATCGTTCCTACCTCACATCACATCCATCGTTCCTACCTCACATCACATCCATTGTTCCTACCTCACATCACATCCATCGTTCCTACCTCACATCACATCCATCGTTCCTACCTCACATCACATCCATCGCTCCTACCTCACATCACATCCATCGTTCCTACCTCACATCACATCCATCGTTCCTACCTCACATCACATCCATCCGTTCCTACCTCACATCACATCCATCGTTCCTACCTCACATCACATCCATCGTTCCTACCTCACATCACATCCATCGTTCCTACCTCACATCACATCCATCGTTCCTACCTCACATCACATCCATCGTTCCTACCTCACATCACATCCATCGTTCCTACCTCACATCACATCCATCGTTCCTACCTCACATCACATCCATCGTTCCTACCTCACATCACATCCATCGTTCCTACCTCACATCACATCCATCGTTTCTACCTCACATCACATCCATCGTTCCTACCTCACATCACATCCATCGTTCCTACACATCACATCCATCGTTCCTACATCACATCACATCACATCACATCCATCGTTCCTACCTCACATCACATCCACCGTTTCTACCTCACATCACATCCATCGTTCCTACCTCACATCACATCACATCCATCGTTCCTACCTCACATCACATCCATCGTTCCTACCTCACATCACATCCATCGTTCCTACCCCACATCACATCCATCGTTCCTACCTCACATCACATCCATCGTTCCTACCCCACATCACATCCATCGTTCCTACCTCACATCACATCCATCGTTCCTACCTCACATCACATCCATCGTTCCTACCCCACATCACATCCATCGTTCCTACCTCACATCACATCACATCCATCGTTCCTACATCACATCACATCCATCGTTCCTACCTCACATCACATCACATCCATCGTTCCTACATCACATCACATCCATCGTTCCTACCTCACATCACATCCACCGTTCCTACATCACATCACATCCACCGTTCCTACCTCACATCACATCCATCGTTCCTACCTCACATCACATCCATCGTTCCTACCTCACATCACATCACATCCACCGCTCCTACCTCACATCACATCCATCGCTCCTACCTCACATCACATCCACCGTTCCTACATCACATCACATCCACCGTTCCTACCTCACATCACATCCATCGTTCCTACCTCACATCACATCCATCGTTCCTACCTCACATCACATCACATCCACCGCTCCTACCTCACATCACATCCATCGTTCCTACCTCACATCACATCCATCGTTCCTACCTCACATCACATCCATCGTTCCTACCTCACATCACATCACATCCACCGCTCCTACCTCACATCACATCCATCGTTCCTACCTCACATCACATCCATCGTTCCTACCTCACATCACATCCACCGTTCCTACCTCACATCACATCCATCGTTCCTACCTCACATCACATCCATCGTTCCTACCTCACATCACATCCATCGTTCCTACCTCACATCACATCCATCGTTCCTACCTCACATCACATCCATCGTTCCTACCCCACATCACATCCATCGTTCCTACCTCACATCACATCCATCGTTCCTACATCACATCACATCCATCGTTCCTACCTCACATCACATCCATCGTTCCTACCTCACATCACATCCATCGTTCCTACCTCACATCACATCACATCCATCGTTCCTACCTCACATCACATCCATTGTTCCTACCTCACATCACATCACATCCATCGTTCCTACCTCACATCACATCCATTGTTCCTACCTCACATCACATCCACCGTTTCTACCTCACATCACATCCATCGTTCCTACCTCACATCACATCACATCCATCGTTCCTACCTCACATCACATGCATCGCTCCTACCTCACATCACATCCACCGTTTCTACCTCACATCACATCCATCGTTCCTACCTCACATCACATCACATCCATCGTTCCTACCTCACATCACATCCACCGTTCCTACCTCACATCACATCCATCGTTCCTACCTCACATCACATCCACCGTTCCTACCTCACATCACATCCATCGTTCCTACCTCACATCACATCCATCGCTCCTACCTCACATCACATCCATCGTTCCTACATCACATCACATCCATCGTTCCTACCTCACATCACATCACATCCATCGTTCCTACCTCACATCACATCCATTGTTCCTACCTCACATCACATCACATCCATCGTTCCTACCTCACATCACATCCATTGTTCCTACCTCACATCACATCCACCGTTTCTACCTCACATCACATCCATCGTTCCTACCTCACATCACATCACATCCATCGTTCCTACCTCACATCACATGCATCGCTCCTACCTCACATCACATCCACCGTTTCTACCTCACATCACATCCATCGTTCCTACCTCACATCACATCACATCCATCGTTCCTACCTCACATCACATCCACCGTTCCTACCTCACATCACATCCATCGTTCCTACCTCACATCACATCCATCGCTCCTACCTCACATCACATCCATCGTTCCTACATCACATCACATCCATCGTTCCTACCTCACATCACATCCACCGTTCCTACCTCACATCACATCCACCGTTCCTACCTCACATCACATCCACCGTTCCTACCTCACATCACATCCATCGTTCCTACCTCACATCACATCCATCGTTCCTACCTCACATCACATCCACCGTTCCTACCTCACATCACATCCATCGTTTCTACCTCACATCACATCCATCGTTCCTACCTCACATCACATCCACCGTTCCTACCTCACATCACATCCACCGTTCCTACCTCACATCACATCCATCGTTCCTACCTCACATCACATCCATCGTTCCTACCTCACATCACATCCATCGTTCCTACCTCACATCACATCCATCGTTCCTACCTCACATCACATCCACCGTTCCTACCTCACATCACATCCACCGTTCCTACCTCACATCACATCCATCGTTCCTACCTCACATCACATCCATCGTTCCTACCTCACATCACATCCACCGCTCCTACCTCACATCACATCCATCGTTCCTACCTCACATCACATCCATCGTTCCTACCTCACATCACATCCATCGTTCCTACCTCACATCACATCCACCGCTCCTACCTCACATCACATCCATCGTTCCTACCCCACATCACATCCATCGTTCCTACCTCACATCACATCCATTGTTCGCACTCCACGCTTCATTCTTGTTGCCGATCTCATACCCGTGACCTCTCACTTTCAAGAACTATGTACGGTGGCTGGTTGCATATGCATCCTGTGAGAACTGGGGGCAGGCGGGGCGCACACGCACCTGTACTTGACACGTGTGACCTGCCATGTGGCGCCGTCGCAGCAATATCGTTCAGGGTTTACATCCGGAGGAGGCCCCCGACAAGAAGCACCCACATTTGGTACGGGATTACAAAAAATGCAAGCATGTAGTAATGTGGAAACAAGCGTACAAACAATGTGCAAACGCAAGTCAGTCCGCGGGCATAGAAAGTACAGGCTGCCAGTAGCAAGCACACCTGTAAGAAGAAAACCCTCTCTTTTTACTACTAGAAGCTTTCCTTTAACGACTCGGATATTCCTTCACTACTAAACTCCCTGTCACGAGGATGGATGCCCGGAACCCACCAGTGCGCCTCTCCCTTTGCTACTAGAATTTTGCCGATTTTCCCGCTGTTTTACCGACAACCCACCAGTGAGCCGGGGGGAAGTTGACCTTGCCGATTGCGATCTTCTTCTCCCTCTCCGCGTCGGTGCGGCCCGAGAAGGGGAGGCGGCCCGAGACGAGCACGTAGACCACCACGCCGAGCGACCAGATGTCGACCGCCTGGCTGTACGGCTCGCGCCGCACAATCTCAGGAGCTGTGAGGCCGCAAGGGTGCAGGATGGACATGAAGGCGTGAGGTGGAGATAAAGATGTAAGATGGAGGCCGCACAGGATTAAGGTGACGGGGATGGGGGATGGGGGACGGGGGATGGGGGATGGGGGATGGGGGATGGGGGATGGGGGATGGGGGATGGGGGATGGGGGATGGGGGATGGGGGATGGGGGATGGGGGATGGGGGATGGGGGATGGGGGATGGGGGATGGGGGATGGGGCACAAGGGCACAGCGTGGAAGGGCACAAGGCACAAGGCACAGGGTGCAGGGTGCAAGGCACAGGCCACATGGCACAGGGCACATAATTAATTAATTAATTAGAAACATAACTCCGTTGGGAGTATCTGTAGCACATATCCCTGAGAAGGGGCATATGGCTTTTAATACATTCTGGGTTACTTCATGCAAGGATGGGAATGTAAGCTACCCTTGCTCTAGGTGCACCAAGGCACCTGCACCCTCATGATCTATCACGCTATGCCCAGCTATATGGGGAGCATGTCATGTGGGGGAAGATAATCATGGCTATACAATAGCTAGGGCATGGCTTCTCAGGGCACATAGCACAGGACAGAAGAGGTTAGGCAAAGCTCATGTGACAACATGGTGCACACAGCAGGTGAGAAGGGGGGAGATGGAGGGGTGCCCGCAGGATCTGGCCGGCTGTCAGCAGCCATGCCAACAAACATGGGGGGATGAAGGGGAGACACCGCCCAAGTGGGGGGGATCAGCAGGTCAGTGGGTGGATCCATCAGTGGGACAAAGGGTACAGATTGGTGGGTGGATGAGTACGTGCGACATAGGGTAAGTGGAACATAGGGTAGGATAGGGGGCATGCGCCGCCATGCCTCAGAGACTTCAGTACAGTAGCCGCCGGTCACTACCCCACCTAAACTAGCATACCACCACAACCACGCTTCCATCCCCCCCCCTCCCCCAAACCACCCACCACGCTTCCATTTCTGCTCGCCTACCAGCAGGAAGCGAACTAAAACGACACTCAAAGCAAGGGAGCCCAAGGAAGGGCCCGGCAGCAGGGGGGGAAACCGTGGGCGGCAATGAAAGGGAGCGACAATGGAGGCAGCTTTTTCCGGCGGGTCTGTACCCCAGGACCGGCACGCACCGTTGTATGAGATGGTGCCACATGGCGTGGTCGCCCGCATGGTCTTGTGGAAGAATTTGCTCAGGTCGAAATCTGCACGAAAGAGGAGGGCATAGCACGCAAGCAGAAGTGGCTACGAAGCACGTTTGGTGGCTCTCCCCAGAAGACAATGTTGAAATGCAAGGGTGCAACCCAAGAAAATGAAACAGGTACCATGCTGTCGGTTGCTAGATGCGACGCATCCACGACACAGGTGCCGCAGGCGGGCAGGGCCATGTCACTTGCCCACCCACCCGCACTATCCTTCACCATCGCACGATGCAGGGAATGGAGACTCCTCATGCTGCCGAAAAAGAGGGGAAGTTGAGGGTTATGGAGGGAAAGTAGCGGTGGAGCAACGTGCGGTGGAGGGTTGCATCCACTTACCCACAATCTTCAGGGCGGCTCCCGGGTCGTCATTTTCTGGGGGCAGCCGTTCGGAGATGCGGCAGCAGGCATGGGCCACGGACCAGTGGAGTTCATAGCAGACGATGAGTGCGCAGCAATCGAGCACACAGGGCGTGCACGATCACAACCCAAAGCGTGCACAGTCACAGCGAGCGGTTCTCATCAGAGCCGACATAAGCAAAATATACACGCAGAGATGCATGTGGGCACACAAATGAGCCACAAAAGGCCAGGGTTCGGCTCACCGTTCTGAGCATGGCCGGCCATGAGTGGCTGACATATGGCATGAAGACATACCACCTGGCACGACAGCCATGCCCCAAACCCTTACTCAACCCCTTGCCTCTATAATGTGCTGTCTACACAAGCATTTTTGCAACTCACGTACCTCCAGTAAGCCTCTAAAAGCCAGCAAAGAAGCCGCTGAAACACGTTCGGCCCTTCTCCACTACGTGCACGTGGCTGCTTGCTGGTGAATAAGTTTTAGTTCACGAGGCCCCACGCCACCAAACGAAGGGGGACGGTCACGAAGAGGGGACAGTCGCGACAAGCATGCGCGTGGCACATGGAAAAGCCACGGCTAGAACAGGCAAGTCCGGCCCTTTGGAACAGGGTGGTCACCTGCGTACAACCCAGGCCGAGCCGGCACAATGTGTTGGCCTGGACATGGGCCATTCCCATGTAACCGGCACGCATGTGTTGGCCTGGCCATGGGCCATTCCCATGTAAGCGATGGTGGTATGCCCCCACGTGACTGATATCGATATGCCCCCCCATCCACAGTTCATCTCATGTCCTTTCAATGATGCTCATGGGTGTGTCCTTTCAATGATGCTCATGGGTGGGACCAGGTACCACAACCCCCCTTCCCTGTTCGTCATAGTCCGCATCACACAGGATGCTGAGATGCCCCTTCTCACCCTCTTTGCAAGAAACGCTCGAGAGGTGGAATGCGCAGCGCACATCACCATGACGTGTGACACTGCTAGTATGTATATGCAATACATATCACCATGATGTGTGACACTGGTATCTACAACATAGCCACGATGCAGGCGGAGGAGCGAGGGGCAAGCGAGGTAGAACAGTAGCAATGGCACGGCCTTATGCGCAACCCTTTATACACATACCAAAATAGTCGTCATCATGATCACAGTGCATAGCCGTCCTCTGGGCACAGTCCCATGTTATACACACCCAATACTATACTATAAACCCATAATATTACACACCCATTATATACACCACGCCACTCACCATATATCAAGTTCTCCGGCTTGAGGTCCCGATGAGCGATACCGCCTGCATCCACAGGAACAAGGCGAAACGAGCATCGAACCAGGCCGCGACGATTAACCAACAGATGAGAAACCCAGGGGATGGGAAATCGCCAGCTACCTTGTCAACGCGAACGTCCAAGCTGTTCTGAGCAGTACATGCTATGGTGAACTACAGAGTGTCGCCCTTGCCCCTCAATAGTGTGCGTGCTCGCACAATGCAAGGGGGACACCGCAAGAGGAAGAGGGGTTGCCATCGGCGGTCTCGGGGTCTTGACAAAAGAGGAATGCAAGCCTCAGGGACATAACAGGGCACGCGAGAGCCGCGGGATCCCACGCAAAGAAGAACCCACTTTGTGCAGGTAGCGCAGCGCCGACACAATCTCCTGCTGCGTGGTGGCTGTACGAGTGCACTCTACCGTGACAACAAGGTGCTTCCACCCACGTTTGTGCAGGTAGCGCAGCGCCGACACAATCTCCTGCTGTGTGGTGGCTGTACGCGTGCCCTCTACCGTGACAACAAGGTGCTTCCACCCACGTTTGTGCAGGTAGCGCAGCGCCGACACAATCTCTTGCGTGGTCGACCGCGCCTCGGGCTCAGGGAAACGACGCTTGGCGAGGATGCGCGAGAACAATTCGCCCCCCGTGAGCAGCTCCATGATGATGACGATGCGGTTGTCGTGGTCAAAGAACCAGTCCTCCATGTGCACGATGCCCGGGTGGCGGTACTTGGAGGTGTGGACGAGGATCTTGAGCTCGTTGTAAAGCCGGCCCTTGACGTCCATCTTCTCCTTGGACATGTGCTTGAACGCGTACACCTTCTTGGTGAGCTTGTGAGTGCACTCGTGCACGTCGCAGTTGCTCCCGCTGCAGGGCAAGAGAAACAGACAGGAAGGAAAAGAAGGGAAGAGCGGCCGAGGGTTAGCGAGGGCGAGGGTTAGCATGGGCAGGAAAGGAAAGGGAGGCACATCACAGTTGCTCCCGATGCAGAGGGTAAAAAAGGGGGGGGCGGGGAAGGAAAGGAAGAGCGGCCAAGGGAAGGGTTATCGAGCGCCAGTGAAGGAAGGGGGAAGGCAAGGAGTGGGAGGGAGGGAGGGAGGGAGGGAGGGAGGGAGGGAGGGAGGGAGGGAGGGAGGGAGGGAGGGAGGGAGGGAGGGAGGGAGGAGGGAGGGAGGGAGGGAGGGAGGGAGGGAGGGAGGGAGGAGGGAGGGGGAGGGAGGGAGGGAGGGAGGGAGGGAGGGAGGGAGGGAGGGAGGGAGGGAGGGAGGGAGGGGCAAGGAGAGCAGGCGATGGCAAGGGAAGAGGGTCAGAATAGGCAAGCACGAGGGCAAAGGTGAGGGCCAAGGAAAAGGATGGAAGAGTGAAGGGTGCACCTTGCAAGCAGAAGAGTGAAGGGTGCGCCTTGCAAGAAAACAAGCCACGGGATGGGGGCGAGCAAGCGGTGTGCGCAGGCTGAATGCAGGAGGTCGCGGAGGGCGGTCGTTAGAATACCTGGCACCCAGGCTTGACAACGCTGATAGGCACGGAAGCAGGCAAGGGGATGCGGGTAAGGAAGATGTTCGGGTCCATGTGGATGGCTATGGGTGTGGGCATGGCGAGGGAGGAGCGTATAAGCAAGGGATGGGATATGATGCTGTGAGCTAACTACACACCCATGTGAGGATGCATGGCCAGTACCGGCGCACGAAGGCACAAATCCGCACCTCGATCGGAAACCGATCTGGCAAATACAACACTATGGGGCAAAACATTTCGGAACCGATGGGTCAAAGGGATGTTCAAAGGACAACTCCCCTTTATATGCCTGGCGTGTGTCAGCGTGCCTGTCTGCTGAGGTAGCATGGACGAGTGGACCGCTCCCGGGGCCACCAACCCATGGGCCTATCCCTGGCACCTGAAGGCATTCCCCTGGTGCTTTGCAACAAAGCAGCTGGCCACTTTCATTGCCGACCACTGGCCAGAGTCAGCCTAGACCCCACGCGGAGAAAAGAGAAAGATGCCCCATCATGGGCCAGCAGCAAGAATAGAATGAAGTGATGAGTGCAAGGGGCACCCGCCATTCGCTGCCATAGGGGCCGCCGACGCATGTCAACATCAAGACTGCCTTTCGAATTTGTACACACCCTTACCAAGGTGTACACACCAAGGTCTGCTTGGCCTTGCCTCCCTCACGCTATTGAAGTGGCTCCCTATGACCTATCATGCTTGCATATACACACACTGCTGGTGTCAGGGGCGTCAACAGAAACCTCCGGGTCCCAATTCGGCATGCGCATCGCGATGCCGTTCGCCACCTGTCCATGAACCCCTTCCCATGGCCCCATCTGCGTGCCGCAGCGCTACATGAAGCGCCACAGCGGATGCCCCCGCATGGCTCACCTTCCCATGAACTTGCCCAGGTCGTAGTAGTCCTTGGCGCGCCGCCGCTGCGGTGTTTGCCACAAACGGCATGGTTGGCCACGTATGCCAGCACCGTTGGTCACCGATGCCAGCATGGGTTGCCGCGGGTGGGACCATGGCATGGGTGCCAGCACCGCCCAGCAGCATGGAAGCCGGGGCAGGAGGCGGATGCCCACAGTTAGCTTGTGCATGTCGGCGCAGGATGCAAGAATGCAAGGGGAGAAATGCTGCACAGCAGCTGGGTGGAAAGGAACCAACTGCTGAAACAGGTAGGGGACGACAAGGTAGGGGAGCATCCCACCGGGTAAATGCTGGCAGGCCCTTGAAAACAATTGATCTGCCAGGGGTGGGGTGGGGCCCAGCGCAGAAAGAAACTAAAACGGACAGCATGCATCGTTTGACAGAACTCCTTGAGACAAGCATTTTGGATTATGGGAGACCCCCCCCAGAAAAGCCGAGAATGTAGAACGTTGGGGCCTCCAAAGTAGTTTGTTTGTTTGTTTGTCTGTTCAATGATTGAGCGCGCCCAAAATCTTCGTGACACGCTTAAAAACTTTGATAACATCACGAATTTTGGCACATTTTTAACTGGAAAAAAATTCATCATGAACGCAGCTCAAATCTGTCGTTACTTGTACCTAGCCTGCAGGGGGTGGGGGGTGGGGGCAGCTGCAAGAAAGACAGCAGATATACAGCTCCAGACTGTGCTGATAGCGCCAAGCCAGCCCCAGCGCGTGTGCCCTACTGTATTGTATGAAGTTTCCCACGGTGCAACTTGTGGGAACCTTCTTAATGAAGTAGTACTTGTCGCATGAAAATGATGCATATTGTAAATATCCTGGGGGAAAAAAATTCTTCAGCGGCGCACGGCGGAGCCGGCACAGATCACTCCCGTCACCCCTGGGCCCCGTGACATCCACCCCATGCGCCGCGCTGGCCCGGCCCCACGCCACTGCGCGGCTCAGGGTTGACTAGGTAGCACTTCCTAGTATTAACTAATGAGAGGGGGCCGTGTGGCACTGTCCACGGGTTGGTTCGTGGGTAAGGGCTTCCCTGGACGTTTCTGCAGATGATCCATAGATCCGCCGCTTAAGAAAAAATAAAACGATATGGCACCTCCCAGTGCCATTTTGGCCACATTAGGGGGGTAGAGGGGAGCCAAGGAAGACCGTGGTGCGGTGGGCAAGGAGGGTGGGTAGAGGGGAGCCAAGGAAGACTGTGGTGCGGTGGGCAAGGAGGGGGTAGGGGAAGGGGGGCCGGGGAGGGGACGTGAGGGGGGCACGTTGTAGCAGCCTCACAAGCCAAGAGCAGGACAACCAGCCCTCCATATATAAATTGGACGGCATGTCATGAGCGCGCAAACGCACCATGGCGCCTGTACAGCACGAGGACTATCATGGGTCAATCACAGGAGTGGCATGATGAGCGGACAGACTTGACCGCTAGACACACGTGCATACCAGTCCTTTGCGCTCGGCCAGGCCCAACAGCCACTCATTTCTTTCTTTGACGCTGGGAGCCGTGAAGAAAAACGTCTTCTTCTCGTTGGGGCTCTGGATGCGGAACCGCGTGTTGGTCAGCACCGTTAAGAACGAACCGTCGAGGCTTATGTGGCCCAACGGCTTCTTGTCCAGATCCTGCAATCCAGCATTCGCGCATCACAACAACGCACACTCCTGTGAAATTGTAATAGGCTTCTATGTATGCTGAACCTGGGAGCGTATTATGCAACGTGGAGCAAAGAGGAGACATTGTAAAGCAGGAAACCAGGCAAATGTACGCACCGCCGAGCTACTGTGTATAAAAATGCGTTCCCGTTTGATGCTGACTAGGTACTTCTTTTTGTGCGATCCCACTGTGTGTTCTGTGGTGACAATGCAAATTCCTTGGCTCCTTGGCTGCAGGGTCTTCGAGTCATTTTTCGTCGATTTGCCTAGCGTGCCATCCCGTTTACCACAGAAGCAGCCAAACATTCCCGTGCGTCGAGTCTTAAATGGCCAATGCAATCACGTCATTTTGCAGGAGGACTTTGCGTGTTAAAATGTATACTTCCTGCTCTCTAAGCGCTTTCGGAATCTCCGCAAGCAGCATTTTTAACACCATCCTTATTTCCCCATAATATCTCATTTAGCTCGCTCCAGCCACAAAAAGGTTGACCACGCAAGCCAGTAAATATTGATCGGGAACAAAATCACATCCATGGGTGTCATAAGCAGCATTCCGCAATCATGTCAGCAAAATGTCTTCCGCCTAGTCACGTATTTGTCATGCCCCCATGTCCATGAAATATATTGTGAACCTTGATGTAATGTGCCTGCTTCACAGTTAACACCTCACATCCTGTGCACAGCCAGCTCCCAAACTCCAAGCAGCGTCTCTGACATTCCAAATTTCCAATGACGCGACGCGACCCGTCGGACAGGTGGAGTGGTGGACCCTCGCCAGGTGGAGTCAACTTTGTAGTTTGTCTTAGTTTCAATACTGTAGTTTGTACTGTACAGTTAGAGGAAATATTTTTTTCCAGGTAAATAGGTGTACGTTTATTCCAAATATAGCCAGTAGTTAAGTTAGAGGAAATATTAGTTAGAACTTATACCCCCAGCCCCACGTTTCAGATTCCCAGGTTTAAGATTATTAGACCCTGTATGTGACCTCTACTAGAAATAGAAGAAAACGTAATAGAAAATTAGAAATTAGTATAATCGAATCACATTATTAAGATTCTTTCAGATAGTGATTTGTGAGCCCTGGATTGGTTGGACCTCAATCTTAAACATGTGGGGGTGTACCCCCTGTCGTGGTACCCCTTTACCTTACGATATTCCCATTGGTCAATCAAAAGTACCCATTGACCCTTGATTGACCCGGGAAAATATAACCCTGTCGGACCACCGTCGCGGGAATAAACTCAACTCAACTCAACTGTACAAACAAAACAAACAAAACTCGGGAAGGAGCCGAAAGATCCGTTGCGCTGCGGGCACGGTACCACAACACCTGCGTGCCCTTCAGGTTTGCCGTGCGGCAGTCGTACAGTATTCAAGATTCGTCAGCATATTCGGGGGGTTCCGACGTTCCGGAGAAATGCGAAGTAAACCAAGAGTAAACTCAAGAACTAGCTCAGCTCTGAAGGAATCAAGAAGGACCAGCCGTACCGTCCGTCGGAGTCTGGCGAGCAGATTCCATGCGCGTAGAGCAAATTGGCCTTTTCTCTGTTCCTATCTGGCGGAGCGAAGACAAGGACTTCGTTATTTAGCGAAGCCATAATCACATCAAGCCAGTGTTTTTTTTAGTGGCGATACACCGCCAAATGTGGCGGTGTGGCACTTTTTTTGGCAAAATGTGGCGGTGCCACCCACTTGGACAGGGCACCCAAGAAGCCACAATTTGGCCGTGCTGTTCTACTTTGTAGTTTCGTTTCGCCACAGGGTGGCCGTGCCTGAAGTTCACTCTAGTACAGGCTACGCCACAATTGGCGGTGTCAGCCGGTCTTCCGGCCGGCGTTCCGCCACAAGCCTCCCTAGTACTAGAACTACTATGAGTATTACTATGACTGACTGACTTACTGACTGCATAGTGCATGTACGTAGAGCCCGGCCAAGTGCCAAGTGGCAAGTGGCCCGCTGCCAGAGACCAGAGTGCACTGTGCAGACTGCAGCTTGTGTGCATTTTCTGGCTTCAGCTGGCTGGCGGCCTGGCGGCTGGCGCCTCAGTTCCAGTCACTCGCCAGCCATACAGTACTGTACTGCATTGCATTGACTATGTGTTTCGACTTTCGGCACTTCAGTAATCGTTTTGTTAAGCAGTGGCTGTAGTGGTAATCGTTGTTGTTAATTTACCAAGTACGCCCGGCGCCGATGCCTGAGACGGAGACGCTCGCCCGCCTTGTGTACAGGCATTCACGCCTTAAGTTGGGTTCGAGGTTTTTGGTCAACCCAACTTCAGGCGTGAACCCAACTTAAGGCGTGAATGATTCTAATAAATTCTACTAGTTTGAACTTAAGATAATTAAACATACTGTTCTGAACTACTTTGAACTTGGAATGCCAGTACGGCGCCGCGCCGCGCTGACCCCGCTGCCGGTAGGGTCATTTGCTGCACCAAAAAGCCAGCCCGCCACACGTGGCCGTGCCAAGCCCAATTTTAATTGGCTTAAAGCCACACATTGGCCGAGTAAACTGAAGTTTTCATAGTTCGAAACGCCACAAGTGGCCTAGCGCCACTAGTAACGAAAACCTTAAAAAAAACACTGCTGATCAAGCTTCTCTGCTGCCTATGCGCGGCGTGGGACACAACAACAATAACAACAACAGCAACAGCAACAGCAACAACAACAACAACAACAACAACAATCACGTCAAGAAAAAAAATGGAAAAAATTGCCTCAGAGGCTCCGAGCGTGCATCTAGGTATGCATGTTGCTTTGGAATCCTGTCGGAACTGGTAGTTAAGAAGGCGGCGGTATGTCGTGTGCTATTTCAATAAGTATCATGATACTCCTGCTGCGAGCTTAGTACATACGTGCTCTGTGCGATTTGCCAGTCTACCCACAAACAACACAAAGCATGCCGAGGCTAGCGCATGTTGTGCCATTATTTGTAATCGTTGCAGTCGTCATCGGTGGCAAATCCTCGCATGCCCAGGAAGACCCCTCGCATGAACATCGGCAGCACTTGCCTTTGCCGCTCCAGTTCTCCGCACGTGTCACCATTACCGCGCATCGCGTGGATGCCACGAAGCCGTACCCCCCTGCCATGAAAATACTGCGGCTGCATTACGACTATGTGGGTGGTAGGTTCCGAGCCGAGTTCGAGCATACAATGCGTACCGTGATCCGCCGCTACGACCAAGGCATGGAATATCTCGTCACACGCATACCCGAGGAAAAGGTGGTGTTATGCCGAAGCAGCAAGTTGAAGGAGCCCATGCCGACTCCAGAATTTCCGCCACTCGACTCAGCACGCTATTCCGGTCGCACGCGGATCAACGGTCATGACGCGGACCACTGGGAGGAGGATCTTGGCAGCATTATTATCGACACCTATTTTGATGTCAAGACAGGGGCTGCCATTAGGGCTCAAATCGAGACGGTGGAGCAGCGTGAGCCTGTGCGGCTATCGGTGCCCGATGTCACGTATGATGTCACCGAGATGACCATCGGGCCGCCTCCTGAGGCAGTCTTTGCCTTGCCAGCGGACGTGAAAGGGGGCGAGAGCTCCTGTGAACGGCAGCCGAATGACATTGGCTTTCCATACATCCACTTCTTCCACCACTACTATCGGGTATGATGAAGATGCTGGCAAACAAGATAGGGGTCTGGTTACTCGGTTTTCTCCAGGCCCGTAATAATCAGTCGTTCTCCAGGCCCGCAATCATTCGGCACGATAAGTATGAGTAATTAACTACTTATTTATAATTGATAAGCAAGTACTGATATGGCCGAGCACATTTCGAAGATCTTGTGAAGCCAATTTATTTGGAGAGGCATGAAGAGGGGCACAATTTGAGCAGTTCCATTGGCGTCTACTACTTCGACAGTGCATCTTGGCGTAAAATACCTTACTCTGCGGCTTGGATGGTGCGACAAAAACAGGGTTGAAGGATTTTGGGTAAAAAAATTAAATTAAATTATAACATGCCTCCGTTGGGAGATCATGTAGCACATATTCCATGATGGATGGGTGGAGTCGAGGAAGCCGCGTAATCGAACTAACCTAATTCTAAGCTATCTAGTCTAGAAAAAGCCGAACTACACTACTCATCAAAACGCCTCCTCCTCTTGGGGGGAGGTGGCTTGCCCACAGGGTCGGGCGTGTGAGCCTTGACAATCTTCTGCCACCGCGTCTTGTTCTGCATCATTGGCAGTCCAAAGAAGGGAGAGAGAGTGGATTATTATAATTAATTAATTAATAGACACGTGACTGCGTCACGTGAGCATAAGTCCAGCTCAGTGGGAGGGGAACATGGGATGGAATGGATGGTATAAGCTATCTAGGTCCTAGTTTCAGGGGTGTGGGCACCGCGGCCCGAATCGCTATGAATGCCATACTTGGTCACACGCGGAGCCCCCACAGGCTTGGGGGTGGTCTCCTTCATCACTACTTGCCATCTATCCTTGCGCACCATCTGCCTCCATATTACAGACTGTCAAACCAGGAGGCTGCCCGGGGGTGAGCCCGTCACGTCTAGTGTAGCACATGTCCATGCCGAGTCTATCACGAAAAGTCCACGGGTGGCGGCCCTGCCGCGCGCGGCCGGGGGCACGCCAGGTGAGGACATCGCCCAGGCTGGGCGGGCTTGGTGCCAGCTAGTCTATCTGATGTATCTACCTGATCTGTGCGGGCCAGGTGCCCGGCAGCCCCGGCTAGGCCCAGGCGCCTGTGCCGAATAATGTGGGAAAAATAGGGCAAATCAGCGTACAAATCCTCATTACTAATGTGCAAACCAAAGGGGATGTTAAGGGCCTTGCGCAGCATCTTGGTGACGGCGCCGTCGAGTCGTTGCTCCAGCTCCTGCGTTGACCAGTGTCCACGTCTCGGCGCCGTAGGTCAGGATCGTCAGAGTGACGACCTTGAAGAGGTCACGCTTGACGATCCGGGGTAGGGCGGGGTTGCTCCACCAGCGGCGGTGGTCCGATATAGAGGTGCGCCCACGCCATGCCGATCCGTGTCGTCATGTCGTCCTCGCAGTCGGGAAGCCAACTGCCGAGCAGCTTGAAGCGGCCTGAAGAAGGGTAGTTGACCTCGGCATCGTCTAAGAGGCAGAGTGTGGGTGGGGGCCCTGCCATGCCGAGGGCCAGGGCCTCTGTTTTGGGGCTGATTTCTAGACCAACCGCCCGAGCCTCGAGCGCCAGGCAGTCCAGCCAAAGTTGGGCAGACTCCGGCTTCTCGATGAGCGTGATGTCGTCGGCATAAATGAGGTCAGCTAGTAAATTCTGCTTGTTAGTCGGCCCCCCTTCCCCTTGGAAGCTCGTTCGTGATCGCTAGGCCAGGGGCACGGCCTGCAATGCTAGCAAAGCGAGCACGTGCCTGGCGCATAACATAATCCACTATAATAATAAACAGGTACGGTGACAGGACGCAACCCTAGCTGCCAGACGCCGGTCTGCAGTGGGCATGGCGGGGTAATGCCGTGTTGAGTGCGCACCGCAGTGGTCGACCCCTCATACAGCGTGCGGATGACGGTAATCAGGGGAGTGGGGACGCGAGCGCGAGCAAGTACAGCCCATAGAGCGTCCCATGCAGAGGACAGAATCAAAAGCCTTGATGAAGCTTCGACGAAGATCAGGATGGCGGGAAACTCACCAGGTTGCAGGAGAGCGATTTCCTCGAAGAGGCGACGCGCGACGAAGATGGCCATGACGGTGTTGCGCCCAGGAAGGAAGCCCATTTGACTTTCCTCAAGGTGACAGTCGAGAGCAGAACGAAGGCGGTCGAGGATCATGCGCATGAACAACTTGAGTGCGGCGCTCTGGATGCAGACTCCTCTGTAGTTGGCGGGGTCGTCAGGGGAACCTTTGTTTTTGTACAGCATAATACGGTAGCTGTGCTGCCACTCAGGAATCGGCGGCGCGTCGGCAAGCAGGATCCGCGGTTGCAGACGTCAAGCAGGAACCCCGTGAGCGCCGTCAGCTCGAGAGAGTGGATGCGGTGTTCAAACTGGGCTGGGACCACTAGGTCGTCCAGCAACATCTGGGTGTAGTTCGTGACAGGTTTCCCTACCCTTTTGGGAATTAATGCCCTTGGGGCCCTGGAGGCCAGGTCAGAATGTGCCGCCCTGGCTGGCCAAGCCGCTGGGGGCCTGCCAGACCAAGGGCGGTGTCGACCTCCAGCTGGTGCAAGCAAGGTGTCCTACAAATGCTATCCTACGCTGCCTGATCTCGTCCGAAATACAAGGCATACCATGATACAAAGACTTTAATGACGGGCGCTTGGAAAACCCTACGTTAAGGACCTGTCGGAGTATCCTGTAAATTAACCGTGCCGTTGAGCTTAGCTGCCAGTGTGGGTGTGAGTGTCCACGCCTCGGCGCCATACGTGAGCACCGTGAGGACAAGGACCTTGAAGAGCATGCACTTGCGATGCTCGCCCAGGCCCTTTGAGCGCCAGTAGGTGTTGAGCGAACGGAGCCTGGCCCAGGCCAGGCCGACACGGGTGTCCTGCCACATCGTCTACAGTGTCAGGGAGCCTGAACTCCCCAACAGTTTGAAGCGATCGCGGAACGGGACCTCCGTCCCGTCGAGCATGCGGGCGCGGCAGCGGCGGTGTACTGGAGGCCCCAATCACCATCGCCTCAGTTTTGACACTAATCTCCAACCCCACCGCCCTCGCCTCCAGGCCCAGACAGTCCAGCCAGGTCTGAATGTGCACAACGGTATGAAAGTGCCAAAAAATGCCCTTATAAGCCCTACAAGGAGCAAATTGAGTCCAAACATGCTAGATATTGGTAGGCAGCATGTCCATGACACCAGTAAAAGGAATTTGACTTTCCAGAATTTTCCGACATCAGTTGGTCTATTTTTGGCATGTCTATTTTTAGCAACTTTCCAGATTTTAATACAAACAAATACAATTTGATATGCAAATAAAGAGCTCCTGACCTGGCTGTTTGCATGTAGGCTTATGCTCATGTCTACCAACTGTGCACCAGGTCCCATGGTCATCTGACCTCATTTGGTGACAAACTGCCACCAAATGCTAGCAAAAACGCACCGTTTCACCACATCTCATAGCAGTTTCCATGGAAGATGTGTTCAGTCGAGGCTGGAAATTTGCAATCACGTTACACATCATAAATGTAGACATGGCACAAAAAATCAGGTCCATCGTACTGTATTTGGTAACAAAATGCCACCAAATGCTAGCAAAAATGCGCGTTTTTCGCGTTTTTTTCACACATTTCATGACAGTTTTCATACAAGATGTGCTCAGTTGGGGCTGGAAACTTGCAAGCATATTAAATATCATCATTGTAGACATTGCACAAAAATCCAGGTCTGTTGTACTTCATTCATTGACAGCTCGCTAGCAAATGTGAGCAAAAATGTGCGTTTTTTGCATTTCCACCACATTTCTTGCAGTTTCCCATGCAAGATGTGCTCAGTTGAGGCTGAAAACAAGCGCGCATGTTAATCATCATGTCATTTCAGACATTGCACAAAACTTCAGGTCCATCAAGTGTCATTGGGTTCACTGGTCCATGCAACACCTGCCAGTTTCCAGCTAATCACTCAACCTTGGATGCAAAGTTCTTTAGTAACGGTATGGCCAACTCCCACCAACTGTGTTGCTAACTGTTCAGACCTTGCACAGATAATATAACACAACTTTTGTGACACATAGACAAAGATATATGAACATGAACAGTGGCTAGACATGGTTGTATATATGTGCATACGGCCATACTAAGGCAATTTTCAAGAAGGGGCTTGTTAGACATAAGAACTGCCAGCTGTCACGTTGGCTAGCATGATCAGTTCAAACCCACAGCATGCACGGTAGTCGCAAACTCAGCTTGGCAATGTAATAATCTAATCATGCCAGGCATCTCGGCCGTCGGCATGGTTGCGATGTGTTTTTGTGCGCCTTGATTCGGTAGCAGCACATCCCTTGGCAACCGGCCCGCCTGACCAAGGTTGCCACACATGGTCCTCTGCATCACCATGGATGTCCCCATGTCCCTGTCTCTGTTATAGGGGCCCACGTTGCTGGCAACGCAGCTTCCAAGTTGGACTAGATCTCCTCACTCAGCCAGCGCTGTGGTGCATAGCCAGACAGCTCATACACTGCTCAGTTGCTACCTCGAGGTTGCCGGCTTGAAATGTGCCACCAAAGGACTGCACTTGGCCGCCATCATACCTAGCATGAAGAAGCCACTGCACATCCCCGGTGAGCCGCTTGGCCACCATACCGCAGTTGTCTTCAACAGATAGTGCAAGCCCAATGGCCTCTACATAGGCACATGCATCGTGCTCATGCTCTTGCTCTGGCCCTTGTCAACATGAGATGCATGCCCATGCATGCTTCACCATGTTTCTCCAAGCCATCCGTGACTACTTGCTTCAGATATGTCATTCAACTCCTGCACGTCCTCAGCCAGACTGTCAAACTAGCTGGTGCCCCATCCCTCACTTTGGTGAGGACTGCGATTCTGGCTAGCAGCTTAGCGATCGTGCGTGGTTGTGCCTGAGTTTCTGGGTGAGTGGCAGTGGCATTGGAGCAAGAGGTGTTGAGCATGTGCGTGTGTCTATCCGCTTGACAAACAACCCCGCCCAGCCCTGACATTGAGGAGTTTGGCCATGTGCCAGGTTGCCAGAATTCCGCAAACATGCATCATAGGGAAATAAAGGATTGCTGGTTGTGCACACGACATGAGAAAACAAAACACACATACCTGTCAGGAGGGCAGGCTTGGGTTGCTTCATTGGCGCTGGTTGCAGCGTGCGTAATAATAGCCCGCCATTGGCTCATTTACCCGTGCCCTTGGCCAGCACGCACAGCCTGAACTGCATGAACTGCATGGATGCGGCCGTCCAGGATGCCCTCTGCTCATCATTCAGGGGTATGAAGGCAGCTTGGGTGCTGGTGTGTAAGGCAGCTTGTGCATCGGTGTTTGCCGCCCGGTCCTGTGGCAGCACAGGTAGCTGGCCTAGCCCGGCCACTGTCCTCTCTCCGCTCTCACGCAATATGCCACCCTCTCCACAAACCATGACAGTTCTCATGTGCATGCATGTCTTAAGATGCTTGTTTAAGGCAGATGCTTTCAGCTTAGAGACGGTGGGCACGTATACAGTGGGTTTTATGGACTCACAAGCATGTGAAGCCATCGAGCATCCAAGAAAGCCACCAATTGCTTCTAGGTTTTCCATCAATCTTCGTGGTCAACCATGTCATGCAACATTACTTGCCGTGAGCACAATGCCAATAAATTGCAGCATGAACAACTAGAGCAAAGCAACAGCTTTGTGATCCATAGCCCTGCCTGCAAATCATTGCCATCGGCGGCAATAGCGCTGCAAGGCTGCCAGCCAGCCCGTAATATCTTGCCGCAATCCGTCATGCACCCTCCCTAATATCCGTGTGAAGAATTCCTTGACATCCCTAGCCTCTAAGGTAACCTGTACGTCGCTGATGTGAAGAAAAGGCTCGCCATGAAACCGTAGCTCGCTATACGATTCATGACGCACCTCCCGTAAGATAAGAAGATGACCAAAAGAGAAACTCCGGAGATGGGGAACTGGTAACATATTCATCCGTGACAAGGTCAGGGATTCAACAAGGAGTGAATTGGCCCGTAGATTTGAATAAGGGAACATACCGCTCGGAGGTATCCATGTCTGCCGTGCGCTTGATGTCTGTTTCGCACACCCCGCCGCAGAAACTCGTTCCGGCATTCACCTGCTGACCGCAGTTTGTGCATGTCCAGAGGCTGATAAAAGCCCCAACATCGTGGGCGTCTTTAGAGTCCACAAAGCCTGCATTAAACATGACGTTCGGGGCAAACGCAGATATATACGAAGTATGGGTCTGCCAAGCCTGACGCAGCCTTGAAATTGGTCGGAAATATGCGGTAGCTCAGGAAAAAAAAATTGCAGCGGTAATGAAGAAAGTCGTTCGGTCAAAGTCTTTAGAATTAAAAAATGCATCGTTTATGATGGAAACCCCGATCTTAGGGCGCACTTCATCGGGAAATTTTTTTGCTGCGGTCAGGTGGGGTCGAGAGAAAATCTGCGACCATTCAGGCACCCACCTATGAATGACGCAACATGCTGTTCGATTCCGCAAATTTTATGGCGAAAAAAAAACAGTGGTGGATCGAATAACACCTAAGGAGGATAATCGTAAAATTTCAGCCTTGATAGTGCCTGTATAGACGCTCAGCATCGCCTGCCAGACCGCCATGCCTGTCGCCCGGAATTCGGTCACTTACGTGCACGCGCACACCAAAAATCGCATTTGGCGCCACTTTTCGGGTACCGCTTACGAGGGCAGATTTTGGCGCGGCTCGTACCGTTGTGTGCTCGGGGCGCGCGATGAGGGTGGTGTCATCCGCATAAATCAGGTCGGCCAGGCGCAGTGTTTTTTTTAAGGTTTTCGTTACTAGTGGCGCTAGGCCACTTGTGGCGTTTCGAACTATGAAAACTTCAGTTTACTCGGCCAATGTGTGGCTTTAAGCCAATTAAAATTGGGCTTGGCACGGCCACGTGTGGCGGGCTGGCTTTTTGGTGCAGCAAATGACCCTACCGGCAGCGGGGTCAGCGCGGCGCGGCGCCGTACTGGCATTCCAAGTTCAAAGTAGTTCAGAACAGTATGTTTAATTATCTTAAGTTCAAACTAGTAGAATTTATTAGAATCATTCACGCCTTAAGTTGGGTTCACGCCTGAAGTTGGGTTGACCAAAAACCTCGAACCCAACTTAAGGCGTGAATGCCTGTACACAAGGCGGGCGAGCGTCTCCGTCTCAGGCATCGGCGCCGGGCGTACTTGGTAAATTAACAACAACGATTACCACTACAGCCACTGCTTAACAAAACGATTACTGAAGTGCCGAAAGTCGAAACACATAGTCAATGCAATGCAGTACAGTACTGTATGGCTGGCGAGTGACTGGAACTGAGGCGCCAGCCGCCAGGCCGCCAGCCAGCTGAAGCCAGAAAATGCACACAAGCTGCAGTCTGCACAGTGCACTCTGGTCTCTGGCAGCGGGCCACTTGCCACTTGGCACTTGGCCGGGCTCTACGTACATGCACTATGCAGTCAGTAAGTCAGTCAGTCATAGTAATACTCATAGTAGTTCTAGTACTAGGGAGGCTTGTGGCGGAACGCCGGCCGGAAGACCGGCTGACACCGCCAATTGTGGCGTAGCCTGTACTAGAGTGAACTTCAGGCACGGCCACCCTGTGGCGAAACGAAACTACAAAGTAGAACAGCACGGCCAAATTGTGGCTTCTTGGGTGCCCTGTCCAAGTGGGTGGCACCGCCACATTTTGCCAAAAAAAGTGCCACACCGCCACATTTGGCGGTGTATCGCCACTAAAAAAAACACTGGCCAGGCGGTAGCCGGCCAGGTTTAACCCCGCCGGATGTCCAAGCCTGGCTCGAACCGCAGTAAAGCGCGCACGTGCCCGGCGCATGACGTGATCCACGACAATAATGAACAGGTATGGGGACAGTACACAACCTTGCCACACCCCGTGGTGAAGGGGGAATGGTGGGATGGTGCCTTCCGCAGTCCGCACTACTGCCTGTGAGCCCTCATACAGTTGACGAATGGCAGCAATAAACGCTGCATGGTGGCACCCGATCCAGAGCTAGGATGGCCCAAAGAGCCTCCCAGAGGACCGTGTCAAAAGCCTTGATATAGTCAACAAAAATGAAGAGCAGCGGCAAACTGTCAGGGCAAAGGCGACGCACCTCCTCCATCAACCGGCGCGCGACAAACACAGCCATGACAGTGTTACGACCACGACGGAAAACCATCTGAGACTCACCCAGGTGTGGGTCCAGCGCGGCGCGAAGCCTGTGCGCAGCATCATGCGCATGAAGACCTTCAGCGCGGCGCTCTGGAGGCAGACACCACGGTAGTTACCGGGGTCAGCAGCAGAGCCCTTCTTGTACAGCATGACGCGGATGGCCGTCTGCCACTTGAGCGCAGCAGGCGGATTTTGGGTAAACCGCACGTTAATCTGTAACCCACCCATCCAAATAATTTGCGCATATTTGCACATATAAGGGTACACATTTCCATCTCCATTCATATTCATCATCTTGAACGGCTAGCTCGAAAACGTGGAAAAGATAATGGCAGGCTCGAGCTACCATGGTCCGGATTCTACAGATTTCTGGCCTAGCTGTGCTGGTTGTCTCCTTGATAAGGGTGGCGCCTGCGAAATGTGCTCCGCCACTGTGGTCGGGCAAGTTAGAACACGCGTTACTGGTAAATACTGGATAATTATAATCAATTTAAGTACTTGCGAGTTATGCATGCGCAGAGGTACGCCCCGGGCTGGTCGATCGAGTACTATGATCATGATATCTCATTCTATAATAACACATCACATATATAGAATAGTTATATAATTTCCATTTGTTTTTATAATAAATAATGAAAAAAGAATACAATGAACATAATTCTTTATAATGTATAGCAATCATGTATGGAAGTTAGATCGAAAATTAATTAATTAATTAATTAGACTCGTGCTCCCGTTGGGGAGTCACGGAGCATTAACCCCGATGGATGGATGGATGGGTGCAAACAGTCCTACCGGTCTAATGTATCTACATAAGCTACCTACTACATCTATCTAACAGCATTCTAACTACAACATCTATCTAGACAGCCTCACGCTGCCCTAGGGGAGCTGTCTGGCGTGCCTCCCACGGGATTGCACACGCCGGCGCTTCCCCACTGGGGGGGGCGCGTTGTCCTCTATGATCTGGGCCCACTTGGCCTTGTCCATGGATCATCTTCTTCCAAATCACGGAGAGGCCTAGGCCCCCCATTAATTAATTAATTAATAGACACGTGACTGCGTCACGTGAGCATAAGTCCTCAGTGGGAGGGGAACATGGGATGGAATGGATGGTATAAGCTATCTAGGCCCCCCATGTCCTCTACTAGCTGTTCTTTGAAGGTGCGGGCCTTGCGGCGTCTAACATCGAAAATAATTAAGACAATCTGCATCATATGCCCCAACCCTGGCTGCACTTGGCTCCAGAGGATACTTAAACTGCATGTCGGTACGTATGTAACATATCAAGGAGACAACCATATCAAGGAGTAACATATAGTAACGTAATGCTCAATCACAAGGGCCATATTAAGTAAGTAAGTAAGTAAGTAAGTAAGTAAGTAAGTAAGTAAGTAAGTAAGTAAGTAAGTAAGTAAGTAAGTAAGTAAGTAAGTAAGTAAGTAAGTAAGTAAGTAAGTAAGTAAGTAAGTAAGTAAGTAAGTAAGTAAGTAAGTAAGTAAGTAAGTAAGTAAGTAAGTAAGTAAGTACTTGCGTGTCATGCGCAAAGGCATTAAAAATTAAAATTAAATTATAACATGTCTCCGTTGGGAGATCATGTAGCACATATTCCAGGTTGGATGGGTGGTGTGGAGGAAGCCGCGTAATCGAACTAACCTAACTCTAAGCTATATCTAGTCTAGAAAAGCCTATCTACGCTACTCATCAAAACGGCTCCTCCGTTTGGGGGGAGGCGGCTTGCCCACAGGGGCTGGCGTGTGCGCCTTGACAATCTTCTTCCACCGCGTCTTGTCTTGCATGGCAGTCCAAAGACGGGAGAGAGAGTGGATGCGGTACTCAAACTGGGCTGGGACCACTAGGTCGTCCAGCAACATCTGGGTATAGGTCATGGCATGTTTCCCTACCTTTTTAGGAATGTTCTTGGGGCCAGGCCAGGTCAAAATGTGCCGCCCCGGTTGGCCGAGCCGCTGGGGACCGGCCAGACCAAGGGCGGTGTCGACCTGGCTGGTGCGAGCAAGATGTCCTACAAATGCTATCCTACGCTGTCTAATCTCGTCCGAAATACGCGGCATACCGTGATACAAAGACTCTAAGGACCTACGCTGAGAAAACCCGACATTCAGGACCTGTCGGAGCATCCGGGTGACCGTGCCGTCTAGCTTGGCTGCCAGTGTTGCCGTGAGTGTCCATGCCTCGGCGCCATACGTGAGCACCGTGAGGACGAGGACCTTGAAGAGCATGCGCTTGCGGTGCTCGTCCAGGCCCTTGGAGCGCCAGTAGGTGTTGAGCGAACGGAGCTTGGCCCAGGAAAGGCCGATGCGGGTGTCCACATCGTCGGCAGTGTCCGGAAGCCAACTCCCCAACAGCTTGAAGCGGTCGCGGAGTGGGACCTCCGTCCCGTCTAGCAGGCGCGGCAGCGGTGGGCGACTGGAGGCCCCGATCACCATCGCCTCAGTTTTGACACTAATCTCCAACCCCACCGCCCTCGCCTCCAGGCCCAGACAGTCCAGCCAGGTCTGAATGTGCTCGGGGCGCGCGATGAGGGTGGTGTCGTCCGCATAAATCAGGTCAGCCAGGCGGTAACCCGTGCTAACCCCGCCGTGCCCACGCTCGTTAAGGATGTCCAAGCCTGGCTCGAACCCCTTAAGAGCAGTAAAGCGCGCACGTGCCTGGCGCATGACGTGGTCCACGACAATAATGAACAGGTATGGAGACAGGACACAACCTTGCCACACCCCGTGGTGAAGGGGGAATGGTGGGGTGGTGCCTTCCGCAGTCCGCACTACTGCCTGTGAGCCCTCATACAGTCGGCGAATGGCAGTGCTCAATAAACGCTGGTGGCACGCGGTCCAGAGCTAGGATGGCCCAAAGAGCCTCCCAGAGGACCGTGTCAAAGGCCTTGATATAGTCAACAAAAATGAGGACCAGCGGCAAACTGTCAGGGGGAAGGCGACGCACCTCCTCCATCAACCGGCGCGCGACAAACACAGCCATGACAGTGTTACGACCACTACGGAAACCCATCTGAGACTCACCCAGGTGTGGGTCCAGCGCGGCGCGGAGCCTGTGCAGCATCATGCGCATGAAGACCTTCAGCGCGGCGCTCTGGAGGCAGACACCCCGGTAGTTACCGGGGTCAGCAGCAGAGCCCTTCTTGTACAGCATGACGCGGATGGCCGTCTGCCACTCAGCAGGCGGAGGCTCGTCAGAGAGCAGGACACGGTTGCAGAACGCCAGCAGAAGATCCCTAACCGCCAGATCAGGGGTCTTCAGCAGCTCAGCAGAAAGGTGGTCGGCACCGACCGCCGCATCGTACCGCAGGCGGGCAAGGGCGCCGTCCAATTCCTCCAAAGTGAAGGGGTGGACGACGTCGTTGGTGGCAAGGCAGCCCTCCTTCAAGGCGGGGACTTGGTAGTCCGCGGCCGAGGAGGGGGGCGCTGGTGGCGGCGGGGGTCCGGCGACCCCGAGGCGGGCGGCCGTCTCGGGGTGAAGCGGCGGGGGGGGGGCGCGAGCCCCACCGCAAAGGCATGCCACGGAGTACTATGCTAATCTCATTAGAAAAATAATTACACAAAAGTTTAAACAAATACCGTCTCCTTGAAATATCGTCTGCATCATCCCCCAACCGTTAAGCACTAGATGGGGAGGGCCATATTGCTCCGGCCTACAGGCCGCCGGGGATGCGCCGGATCGTTTCGACGGGGCCAATTGTGCACGTACCTCTGGCATGCCTGATCGAGGCATATGAGGGAAGGGCCGGGGGCCGGGGACCTCGATCTGCCCCCTGCCCGCTCAGGGATCGATTAAAAGCACACGTGTACTCTGGCGGGTGCTCCGTGACTTCCCAACAGGAGCACGGGTTTAATTATTCGATGTTGGTACGTGGCTGTTCAGGACATCTGCATTTTTTTCAGTGTTGCGTAAAAGGTTAATTATTGTGTGTATAAGACGTACGTAACGTACTGCACCTTATATTAACTTAATTGCACCCGCATATGCCGGGGCCCGGCCCAAGGTTGATCATGAATTTGCCTGTGCATGGCACGACAAACCTGAAAAATTACAACAGAATAGTGATCGACAACGTACTCGTTGTCGACTTGTCGTTCTGCACTTTAGGTGGATGTGCACAATTCCACGAGCTAATTGGCCTCGATCCGGCAGCATGAAGACGGCTTACATATGAAGAAGCCAACATCATAAATAAAACTATATGTAATGTTCGAAGGAGCGGGTCACTTTCTGAGGACGCTTGAGCATGCACAATACGTACCGCTGCGCACATGCGAAACTTGACATTGGAACCATTTTCATTCAGTCCAAGCATTCTCCAGCGCTAGGTATCAACAATAGGCTCGACCAAGGCCTGGCTTGGCCGGTCAGATGAAGGGCATGTGCCAATTCACGAGCTTAGCTCTTCAGCTATGCAAAATACCACAACTGCTCGCAGAAGCAACCGGCGCACCTGGTCTGCCAATGAGACAAGCAGATCTGTATCCATATGTACCAAATAGTCGTATATTCATATCTAGGCCGTTGGACAGCAATAAAAGGTCCAAGAATGGTGGATGGGATGATGTCCACAATAGGCACCTGTCACTGGCCTTTTTCACTGCCTCGCGACCACCTTTACATGCAGGAATAGGTGTACCTGCCGACCAAACTCTTTTCGGATCTCCAGGCACGCGCCCTCCCCGATCTCCCTGCAGGGCATCGTCAGGTGTCGCCAAAGAGTTTACAGTGGGAAGCAGGCCACGCAGAGCTCGCGGGGACGGTCAGGCTAACAGGCATCTCACATGAAGCATGAAAAGAGACCATCAAACATATCATGCTGTATCGAGCAGGGTTGCATGGAGGCAGGCCACGTGTTTTGATGCTACACAGAGCGCGGGTGACCCTGAATAGGGTCATTTGCCATACAACGACGGGCAATGTGCCAGGCCCATTGCAGCACATCTGTTCCTATGGTAGCTACATACCCCAGGACGCCATGGCAGCTGCAAGAATAAAACATGGCTTGGACAAGGCCTAGCAGCAACAGATGGTCGGTGAAAAAAAATCCGGCTTTATCAACAACACGCGCGGCACACACCCGATGCAAACTCAACGCAGGCTTAAACTATGCACACTATATGCACCGTACTCCAGCCACTCATTTTCCAACGTCCTCCGTCCATGCCGGTAAGCCTAGACGAGCACGCAGCTTCCGCGGTCTTCGCACATTTGCTCCCAGACAACTACTCGGTCCTTACACCATGTTAGTCAGTGCCATGCGTACAGACATTCTTGCCCCCATGCAACTCAGTGGTGAGCTGCGGATGTCGGCTGCCCGCCTTCCCCGCGCGCGGGATAAGGATGGCCCGGCTCCCCTGCTCCTCACCTTTAAGTACATGGCGGATAAGCTGTCGTTTCTTAAAAGCCGCAAGAAGCTCTCGAGGACTTCCTACACACTGGACGACGACTTGACCCTGGCCCAGCAACAACGGCGAAGGGAGCTATGGCCGACCTACCTCCAGCTCCGGCAGAGCGCAGGGGGGAAACCGGTATACTGGAGGGGGGACCTCATCCACGTCGACCACAAGCCCTGGCAGGCACCCCCTGCCACCCCATGAGCAACCCCAGTCTAGGGAATATAGCAGTAGTGTAGATTAGTAAGGCTTAGCCTACCACGTGGCCCACGCGCATGTGCGCCCATAATGGCCCCCATGGCTGATGCCTTCAGAATTTAGCCACGCTCTGTCTATAATGGGACTCCCCATGGCTGATGCATTAAGAATTTAGCCAAGCTCTGCCTATGCAGAGAGCCACTCTCTGTCGAGAAGCCATGCCCTAGCCTTTGTATAGCCATGATGATCTGCCACCCCATGCCGGGCCCCCAGCGCTCTGATAGATCATGGTGGTGCAGGTGCCCTTGGTGCACCTAGAGCAGGTGTAGTTTACATCCTACCCTTGCAGGAAGTAGCCCAGAATGTATTAAAAGCCATATGCCCCTTCTCAGGGATATGTGCTACATGTACTCCGAACGGAGTCATGTTCCTAATTAATTAATTAATTAATTAATCAATTAATTAATTAATGCGCACAGGGATACTTGTCTCATTTATTACTCACTGTCCCGCCTGATACTTGGTGCCACCCAGCTGCATATCGATAGCATATGCTGCCGTAATAACAGCTAACCCAGCCCTGGCCAGTCAGTCGTCTGTCCCCACATCCCAGCCCTCGCCTTCCTGCCGTCTGTCCCCACATCCCAGCCCTCGCCTTCCTGCCGTCTGTCCCCACATCCCAGCCCTCGCCTTCCTGCCGTCTGTCCCCACATCCCAGCCCTCGCCTTCCTGCCGTCTGTCCCCACATCCCAGCCCTCGCCTTCCTGCCGTCTGTCCCCACATCCCAGCCCTCGCCTTCCTGCCGTCTGTCCCCACATCCCAGCCCTCGCCTTCCTGCTGTCTGTCCCCACATCTCCGCCCTCGCCTTCCTGCCGTCTGTCCCCACATCCCAGCCCTCGCCTTCCTGCCGTCTGTCCCCACATCCCAGCCCTCACCTTCCTGCTGTCTGTCCCCACATCCCAGCCCTGGCCAGTCTGCCGCCCAGCCGCAGCACGCATGACTGCGACATCCACATGATATACTGCCTGCCCCCCCCCCCCCCCCCCGCCCCCCCCCCCCCTCACCTCAGCTTGGAGCGCACAATGTGCTTCTGGTGCTCGTCCCCCACGTTCAGCTGCAGCTCTATTTTTAGGTCGCCGCTCTTGGCGTACTCCTTCCAGTCCAGGAACTCGAAATCGATGCCGTAGGGAACCTCCTGCGAGCGCAACGTGGTGAGTCGGTGGGTTGAAGTCGTACGGTCAGAATACGCGATCCTATGAAACACTCACCATAAGAGCTGCCTGCTGCGGCAGCACTGACATCTGCCCCTGCCCCCCTGCACCAGCTGGCACCTACCAGCTGCCGCCTGGCTCCTGGCTTGGGTGCCGCCACCCTCAGAGTCCGTGCCCCAAAAGACATTATGCCATGGCGAAGATAGAAACAAGAGCTGCGCATGATCTAGCTAACACAGGGCCTTACATACCTCACACCGGAGCAAACATACTAAATGTGTGTCATCTCCTTCATCACTTACCTGGAGCTGCTACTCACGACACACATCCCCTCAGAGCATGTAGACTACGCTACTTGTAAATGCATATATAGTAGTATATATACTGTCTCACTGATCACGCGATTTTGTTTTTTAGCTAAACAGTCTAGGTCTAGCTCTGAAGGTTGGTCAGCCATGACTTCAAGGTAAAAGGCTACACACATTTCCACCTCCGTTCATTCCCATCGTCCTGAACGAATCGACAAACGCGGACAATATAACAGCAGGCTCGAGCTACCATTGTCCGGATTCGCCAGATTTCTGGCCTGCGCTGGTTGTCTCATTGATACTGTCCCGTTGAAATATACCAAAGTGACCGTGATACTCTGGTGCAGCCAATCGAACACCCGATCCGGCACAGCACATATGCTACACTACCAGCATAGCTATTTACACACTCTACAGTTAGCTGCCTCCATCGCCCCCCTGGTGCAGCCACTCGCACACCCGCTCGCGCACAATGGATGTACTACACTGCTGCTGCAGCCGCAAATACAGTCTACGGAATGCTCTACAGTCGACGGTGATCGTAGTGCCGTCACCCCTCACCTGGTGCAGCCACTCGAACACCCGCTCCCGCACCACCTCGAGCACAAAGCGCTCCTTCTGGCGATACGTCACGAACCCGCGCGGCATCTCCCAGGGGCGGGGGACCGCCTGTGCTCGTACCGTGGAGGCGCCAGCAAAGGGGGCCGAGTTGAGTGCCAGCAGGGGGGATTGAGGGACGGTGGACAGGGCAAACATCAGCACATGAAGAATGGGAACAAACACGTGCCCACAAAGTGCTTGCCCACCAGCCTGTGCTCACCGCCCCCTAGAAAAGCTCTAGCTAGAATTGGTTACATGCGTTGCAAATGGCCACGCGCCTTGACATTGTGGGAAAAACCATCTTGCAGACAGGGCCGAAGAATGAAAGCGGTATGGCCTAGCAGGTTTTATAACTTGCATTCGTCAGTGTCTACTACATGAAGGCATGCTGCAAGTGTCGGTGACCTATTGATGGACACTTCTTGTGGGGGAGATGGGGTAGCGCGTACACGAACCGCCAAAGTGGCTTATGTGTGCCGATGGCAGTTTTCTTCTACTGATAACTATTTGCCTGAGCACAAGAGAAGAGTAGATGCTAGTATGCTGCCGATATGCTGATACATGAACGAAATGACACATGTTGTGCCGTGCGGATGCTGCATGTCACACCACTCGCACCTCCAGCTCGGACCGCACAGCGTGTGCAGTTTGCTTGTCGTCTGCAAAGCTGAAAGCATCATCTCACACCCCAAACAAGCCATCTGGCTGCAGACACACATGAGCATGTCGCCCGGTGCTTCACAGCACATAAAAATGGCAGCATGCCATGATCCAGCTGGGTGCATACAATGCTAGCCTGCAAAATACGAGGATGCCTATAGCAAAGCTTGCCCTTTGCACAGATAGCCAGCTATGTGCATTCTGCACACAAGCAATGCTGCTTCAGACCACCACAACCCAGCCAAAGGAGCAATGACTCGCGATTATGCATTCAGTACGCTGTTACTCAAGACCATGCAGCCAGCAGCATCGCTCTACACTTGGGCTTCTACGCCATGCTGAGGCCAGGCATGCCGCAGGTTGTGCCATGCACAACAGCCTCGCAAAGCGACCATCGTAGCTATCTGTAGCTACTTACTCCATCTAAACCTTCCCTTTTTTAGAAGCGACTCACATGCTGTAGCAGGTAGTTTTTCAAATCGTCGACGCCGTCGTTGTGGGCGGCCGAGATCATGAAGCAGCTGCCAGCAAAGTTGGGTAAAAAACAATAACAACAATGAGATCGTACAATCATGATGACAGCCACTTGTGGCAAACCAGAGGGTGTGGTGGCGAACCTTGAGAAACATTAAAAGGAATAAGTATATATATTGTAATAGTAGTAGTAGTAGTAGCAGCAGCAGCAACAGCAGCAGCAGCAGCAGCAGCAGCAGTAGTAGTAGTAGTAGTAGTAGTAGTAGTAGTAGTAGTAGTAGTAGTAGTAGTAGTAGTAGTAGTAGTAGTAGTAGTAGTAGTAGTAGTAGTAGTAGTAGTAGTAGTAGTAGTAGTAGTACATATATATTACCATATTACATAATATTGCATCAAGTGAATATAAACATGCCTGGTAGCTGGTACCTGAAGTCCAGCACACACACGCACGCAAGCACACTCACAAACACACACACGCACACACACACACACACACACACACACACACACACACTCTCTCTCTCTCTCTCTCTCTCTCTCTCTCTCTCTCTCTCTCTCTCTCTCTCTCTCTCTCTCTCTCTCTCTCACACACACACACACACACACACACACAAACACACACACACTCACTCACACACTCACTCACACACACACATATACACACACACACTCACTCACTCACTCACTATGCACTGTTGGTCCAGCCCTGCATGCTGGAGCCACACATACTTTCTACAGCGACGATGCTTGGATTGATGCGCCGGAGTAATGATGGATTTATGCCGGATTCATGCGCCAACATGCTTGGCAGCGGCAGGGACGCTTATTGTAGCTGCTAAGGTCAATAATCACATGGATTTCTGCGTGGTCAAAGTGGCTCCAACCCTTGCCAGTTGACAGGAGTCAGCAACAGCCCCCCTACCACATACACTTCTGAGCCTGCCCCCTCTTAAACTCGCCCCCACCGACAATCACACCCATCCTGCCCACGGTTTGAAGGGGAAGCACTCCATGAGGTCGGCCCCACCCACAAACATCCCTATCCTGCCCACCTCTTGAAGGGGAAGCACTCCATGAGGTCGCCCCCACCCGCAAAACCCCCCATCCTGCCCACATTTTGAAGGGGAAGCACTCTATGAGGTCGCCCCCACCCGCAAACACCCCCATCCTGCCCACCTCTTGAAGGGGAAGCACTCCATGAGGTCGCTTGTGAGCGGCAGGAGGTGCGTGGGGCTGGCCACCGCGTCCACCTTGTTGAGTACCAGCACGCCGTGGGGGTGCTCCCGCGGCAGGCAGCGCGCCAGGTGGAGCACGCGGGGGTCCACCCTGGGGGGGTGCCGGGCAGAGAGGGGGGGCGTTGACCGAGACAAAACAAGCCCGGGAGGGTTTGGCGCTTGTCAGCATAAGCAAGCAGCAGGACGTTTGCCAGAGTAATGGTGGTGGAGAGTGTGTCAGCACGAAGGCCGCAGGGAGTTTGCCAGCTAGATCATGGCGCCTGCTGCCTCGCAACATACAGGAGCATGGGGGGAACGAGGCGGCAGTAGTGTGTGCGGGAGACTGCAGGGAGCACGTGATGGTGACACATGGCAGCCACAGACGCGTGGCGGTCTATCAACACGACATGCAGGGGTATGGTCGGGTATCCTGTGAACATGCAAAAATGACGTGGATGGCAATTGAATCATGCGAGTGAACATCTGTTCAATTTTAGGCCCACGCGCATCCCTATATGCCTCGGTCTGCCCCATGCGGAGTACATGCCTCGGTCTGCCACCCACCCCCATCCCGGACACAAGCGACCGTGCACTTCCCAGCCACCGGCCCACCCAATGACCCCATGCCATCCTACGTACCCCGTCCATCCATCACTACTGGAGGGTTACACCGCCACCCACCAAGTAGCACCCCTAACTGTTTAACGGTAGCACCCCAAAGTTATACATGAACCCCATACCGCGATACGATCCCAAAGTGTTGACCACAAAACGTGCACGGCACAGGTGGACACAGAACGCCCATCCGGTCCTACCGCGACTGAACACGCAGAACGCCCATCCGGTCCTACCGCGATATCTGGCGTGCTGCGTCCACAAGGAACAAGAACAGTTCCGTGTTCGCTGTGAACTTCCACGCAATGTTGGCCAGGCGGAGCTTGTCCTTGCCCAGCGGGTGGCGGCTGGCATCGGCACCGCTGGGCAGCGCCAGCATCCCTGGGGTGTCGTACAGCACCTGACCAGGGGCAAGCAGGGCGCAGGCAGAGACGAAGCCAATCAGTATGTGAGTTAAGGGGGGTTTAGGGGGCAGGAGCGCAACCAGGAAAGCAACCAAAGTGCAAGGATAACACTAAACATAGAAGCAAGTTCTAGACTTTGCGTTAGGAATGTCGCGAGCAAGTCGTGAGGATGCTATGCGCATGCTCGTGTTTTTCGCTCATGTTGTTATCCCATCATGGCTAGAAATGCAGTCATGCTAATATGCTGAAAGTGGGTGAACGGGCACACTGGTGCTGCCCACCACGCATCTGTAAGCGCCCATCCGCTACCCACACCACCATGGCAGGATGCGCCAGGTCATACACGTGTGGGGACCAACGCGTCATTAACACCACAGCCAATGGTACAGGGGACTGGACAGGGACGTAGGGAGGGGGGGCACTACCCGCCGGCAGCCGTGGTCAAAGAAGAACACCATCAGCCCCGGATACAGCTAAACGACTGCTATACAAGTGGTTCGTGTTACTGCAGCGAAACTTCAAAATATAAAAACAATCTGCCCAACACGGTGAAAGGGGTGCATGACCTTAACACACACGGACGTATACATAGGTGCTCAGGGTGTCTAAAGGGCCAGCCGCGACTTGTGGTCCTGGCGCGGCATGCTCTGAGCCGCTAATGTCTGCATCGTGCCATCGTATCTAACCGTGTAAGGCCCCTTCCCAGCACAACCGCCGGCATGAATTTGCTGTCTGCTGTCTTGTTCCATTTCCCCTTCGGGGGTGGTTGAGAACAAGCAAGCTGGCATACATGCTGGGAACATGTGCAAACACGTGTCATGAGGGCGTGCCACAACAACTTCAAAAACTTCTACAGCCTGAAGACGCCAGGAAATCCAGGGCGACCCCGTCCCGCAAAACGACCCATGCACGGCAGCACCGGCAGCGGCAGGAGCACCAGTCATGCCATGTGTGCATGCGTTGAGAAAGAAATTGCATACGGAATGTCACCAGTGCTCACCAGCAGCAGCCATCCCGTGGCACAACATTTTACAGCATGCCCTCACCAGCAGCGCGAGCCCCTGGTATCATGTCTGTGTGTGCATACCCACCAGCAGAGTTCCCTATTCCCCTCGTGCATGCCCTCACCAGCTGCGTGATCCCTTGCGTGAGCACCCCCAGCATCTCGCTCCGCGTCGTGTTGGTCTTGCGGGAGACCGCCGTCACCTTGTGGCCCAGCTGGCGAGGGTAGAATGGCCAGTGCGTGGAAGGGCCAGAGTATTGACAAGTGGCAGGCCCAGTGATGGCAGGTCAACCAGCAACGTCACAAGCAAACAAGCGATCATGTCAGAGAAGCAACTGCTGTGGCCACACATAGACATGCGGGGTGCATCGCAGTAAAATGGAATGGGAATGCAGAATGTGAAAGGGCAGTGGGTAGGTGGGTGGGTGGGTGGGTGGGTGGGTGGGTGGGTGGGTGGGTGGGTGGGTGGGTGGGTGGGTGGGTGGGTGGGTGGGTGGGTGGGTGGGTGGGTGGGTGGGTGGGTGGGTGGGTGGGTGGGTGGGTGGGTTGGTGGGTGCGTGGGTGCGTGGGTGGATGGGTTGGTGAATATGAGGGTTGGTAAATAATTGGGTAATTACCAGACCCACCAAGCTGTTGCTAGGCAAGAGGGTGCATAACTACATGGGTGCGCTGGCGGGCGGGCGGGCAGGCGGGCGGGCGGGCGGGCGGGCGGGCGGGCGGGCGGGCGGGCGGGCGGGCGGGCGGGCGGGCGGGCGGGCGGGCGGGCGGGTGGCGTCTTGGAAATATTTTAATTAGTGCTGTGCTTGGATATAGGTGGGTGTCAACCAGCAACCATCCTGCGTGCCACATGCCTGGGTACCCAAACACACCACGGCCTTTTGAGTCGGCAATCCTCCCGGGCAATCACTTCCCGGCCTGATGGTGGCCACAAGAGCACAAAGCACGCCCAACCAGGCTACCCATGGGCAAACAAGCTGTCAGGAATCCACGGAAACATGGCAGCCACTCACCAAAACACAAGATAACTTGTCAGTCGAGCGGGCTGTCGTGTACCAGCCCCCAAATACCTAGACAGTCACATACCAGCCACCTGATACCTGAACAGTCAATACCTACACAGTCACATACCAGCATGTTCGTGAGCGTCGACTTGCCCGCGTTGGGTGGCCCCACGATGCTCACGTTCAGAGACCGCTGCATCAGCAGGGAGGAGGCGGGGCGGGGGCCAGAAGATGAAGAAGAGAAGGAGCCGGCCCCCTGGCCACTCTCCCCCCGCCGCCCTCTTGAGGCCATGATGGCTTCCAGCTCGGCCGTCTTGCGCTCATCTTCGATCGCGGGTAGGGTGGGGCCATCAGAAGCATTGGCTGGGCTGACAGGGCTGACAGGGCTGATAGGGCTGACAGGGCTGACAGCGCTGACAGGGTTGACCAGGATCACAGGGCTGGCCCCGGTAGCTGCCCCCTCTGCTTCTCTCCCCTTGTCATTGGCAGTTGCTGGGTGGCGTGGACGGCCTGGAAACACGTGTCATGCACGGGCCGAGACGTACCAGAGGCAGAAGAGGACCATAGTATTGGCTGCCGCTTTGAAGCCAGGTGTGCTCCTAAGAGCAAATGAACATTGCATCATGATTGCACGATGATGATGATGATGATGATGATGATGATGATGGTGGTGGTGGTGGTGGTGGTGGTGGTGGTGGTGGTGGTGGTGGTGGTGGTGGTGGTGGTGGTGGTGGTGGTGGTGGTGGTGGTGGTGGTGGTGGTGGTGGTGGTGGTGGTGGTGGTGGTGGTGGTGGTGGTGGTGGTGGTGGTGGTGGTGATGGTGGTGGTGGTGATGATGATGGTGATGATGATGATGATGATGATGATGATGATGATGATGATGATGATGATGGTGGTGGTGGTGGTGGTGGTGGTGGTGGTGGTGGTGGTGGTGGTGGTGGTGGTGGTGGTGGTGGTGGTGGTGGTGGTGGTGGTGGTGGTGGTGGTGGTGGTGGTGGTGGTGGTGGTGGTGGTGGTGGTGGTGGTGGTGGTGGTGGTGGTGGTGGTGGTGGTGGTGATGATGATGATGATGATGATGATGATGATGATGATGATGATGCAAGGCAGGCATGTCCCGAATGCAAGGGCTATTTGTCGCGTGCCTTCACGGTAAAATCGTCTTGATAACATGAACTATGGAGGAAAACACTGAGGGCGGTTAGGGGGAGACGCTGACAGCTAAACGCATGCTGGTGTAAATCCACCTAACACCCAAGTGGCAACACAGCATCGACAATCGAAAACGAGCTCTTGCTTTTTAGTCATCTGAAGATGTTAACCCCTGGTCAGTTGACGAGGACACCGAGAGCAATATTGGCACTGGTGGTGTTTACGTCGTAGATTGCGTGAGCGTCAGGAGACCATCCGCAAACGATGCCCGCACGACGTGCCTCGAGGGTCACGCAGTTCAAGAGTAACCAAATCGCCCGTTTTCAAGCGGAGTTACCTGGATGCGCACGAGGCGAGTAAAACCGGGATGGTCGAAGTCGAGTGAGGATTTCGTGCAGTGCTGATACCGCAGCAACGTTGCCGGGGGGTCCACCGATGTCTCTCACGATGGCTGTTGGAAATGCCGCCGCTACGTGGCTTGGGAAACTCAGCAACACGCGCCTCGCCAGGAAACACCGTCGAAGATTCATATACGCTCGCAGATATTTGTGTAGATATGTCTGTATTACTTTACGAGTGCATGCATGGTTACACAAGTCTCGAACGGCATTAAGTAGCCATTTTGCCTCGCCATTGTTTTTCAGTTGTCCTATCGGCCAACGCCAGATGCGCAATCATGGTAAAAATCAAACCGGGTATTTACATGCGCATTTCGAAAGTCATCCGACTTGCTGCTCTTATAAATGGCACAGAAGCAACACCCAGCATGACAGTGAACTGCATTATTACACTGGCACGGCGGGCCTTACACTGCCGAATTCTGCGTCTCCGCTGTGCAGGCCACCGTAACTCTAGGCGTGCTCTAATAACTTCTGCCGGGCGTACCGCTGGCGAGACCTGGAACGCCCGGTTCTGTATAACGTTGTTGTTGGTCTACCCCTGGTCTACCTGTAGCGCAAGGACACAATATGTATGAACTGCTGAACTTTCCACGTGTCGCTTCTCTACGTCGATTGTCGTACGCCCTTGGCCAGACCTCGAGCGATCCAAGAAATCCAATCGAGACCCGGTGGTCTATAATTGCAAGCTCCCTTCACGTGCGAGGACAACACGTTCAACTTCAGGAATGCCGCGACTTGAAGACCACTTGCACGAATAGAAAAGATCTTGGGAAAATAAACTGTTTACAATTGGGATTATTGGCAAGGATTTGTTTTATTTTTCAGAACTGCCAACGAACCGGGGTATTCACAGGCATGAAGCTGCTTCTTGCTTCTGAAACGCACTAGGCACCATTGTCATTAAGGACAGGGAAGTTATGATTCAGATTTCCTGGAGACCGACGAGAAGTTAGTCCTCAGGGTTTTTCAAACAGCCAAAATCAACCAGTACATTTTGGTTATTTCGCTTTCTTTGTATATCATGTCGAGGTCAGACCATGGTGTAACTAAGGGATTGGCAGGGGGCCTCGACCCGTCGATATCCCTTCCCCCCCAGCGAACGAGACTGGGTGGTATTGGACCTGGTACCCGCAAGTGCTTGGAGTCGGAGCACGTTCTTTCGCCAACCATACCCGCCCCTCCTCAACGAGCGGGTCCTATCCCAGCAGAATACTATTTGCAGCCATTGCAGGCACGGAAAAAGTCATACTGGAAGGAACAGGCCGAAATGAAGAAGCAGCAACTCGAAGAGGCGCGAAAGCAGCGGGAACAGAGCCGGCAGGCAACCGCCGCCATGGGCCCCTCGCGAGGGGGGACAGCAAGTTCATCGGGTAGTCAGTTGATGGCGGAGCGACCAACTGGGACTCCCCAATCTCGTCAGAACAAATCCATGGTGTTGAACCTTGAAAACCTGGAAGACTCGACGGAGGAGGTGAGTCCGACTTTGATTCCAATAGTACATACATGCTTCAAGCGATCAAACTTCAATTAAGGCAGTGGTGTAGGTATGTGCGTTCAATTGATAGCTTCGTGCAAGCTTGACTAATTTCTTTCACCTATCAATGGATAGTCCCACAAAGTACCTTGTTTAACTTCCTCGACTTCCCACATGCATGGAGATTGGAGAGGTACCTGGGTAGCTGGTACTAGAAGAGTAGAACACACACAAACACACACGGTCCGCCAGCCATAGTTTCTCGCAACACTGGCACCAAGTCGGGTCCTATGCTGGCAAAAGAGAATGTGCCGCTTATGGTTGTACATATCCCGGCCTGAGGTGATGGTATCCAAGCGTATGGGTAGGCCAGGCCTTCACTCGAATTACATACCCAAACAGAATGCTTGACTCCACCAATAGTAAAGGCCGCACGGTGCTATGAAGTTAAGGTCATGGCTGCCTGCCCTGTCTGTCTTGTACCGCGTGCGGGGGTCCCTCACCTGCGATAGGAGTAAGTGGCTCTGCGGCTGTTCGCAGGTGCTTTCAATGTGCTAATAGTCGCAACCTTCTTTCGTTATGCCAACCTTGGCCCTGTCCGTTCATTGTGGGCGCATGTGGCTTGGACGATCCATCTCATGAGTGCAGGTGCTGCAAATGGAGTTGGCACGCCCCGATACAGGGTCACGTGGGTAAAGCCGTGAGCCAACATCGCACTTCTTCTGTGCTACAAGTGCTGGGAGCGGACACACGAGCTGGGAAAGGATGACCACCCACCACATCTGCAATCAAATCCTACTCAGCACTGGTTATAACACAGGCGACGGTTGGAGTTGTGCAGCGGCAATGTTTACAAAACTCGGCCAAATGACATGCAGCTTATGGCACCTGTACCAACCTGGACCGGTGCTGTGCCTGATGCCAGACTACAACAGCAGGTCTGCGCCTGACGTCCATTTTGTCGCTGCGGCCGGTCCCTACTGTACTTGCGCCCAGGCTGTCGTGACTTGTAAGGTGCAGGCCTGGCTGCCAGTACGAGGAGACCGCTCCTTCTTGATCCACCTGGCACAGGTGACAGTCCTTACGTTATGAACAATTCTAGTTAGCAGATCCTGTGATGGAATCTCATGCATGTCGTATGATCTGCTGTATATTGTGCGCATGCACTACGCGCGTTCCCGTTGGGAAACACGGAGCATGTGTAGTGCTTTCCATCCCTGCGTGTTGCACAACGGGAAGGGGGTGCCCAGAGTTGCTCTGCTTCCCTTCTCATCCCTGGAGGCAAGCCACAGCTGCTGTTAAGACTACTTGCGAGGAGAGTCTGGCACTGACTACTTGCGAGGATACTCTGGGTGCAAGTGCTAAAGCTGAAATGTGCGGGGGTGTTTCACTGCAGCACCACAAGCACATGCATATGCGTACACTTGGTACGTCGCTACCTTGCTGCACACGCATTTTACAAATATGTATCCACCCACAAAGGTTTTCACCTTTGCGGAGTGTCTGATCAGAATGTATGCACCTGCATAGGGGCCGGTGCATTCCTGCACATAAATCAATTAGACAACCAGCGCTCTCCATTCATCCATGCATGACGATTTGATCCAGCGCTGGTCAGATCGACCTGATATTATTTACACGCAAGAATTGTGATTAACACTCCGTCTGTGAACTTATAACGGGCGTGGCCCGTAATTTTTCGTAGAATGCAGAATCGCGCCAGATGCGGGTGCCGGAGCGTCGCGCCGAATCTGGAAAAACGGTTCGATGGGATCCGAGATCCAATGTTGGGCTATTTGAATATATTTTAAATATTTTTTTTGGATAACAAATATTGGTGAATTGCACGTTGCCATATGAGGGGGTTTGGCTACAAACGTTAACAAAAAAGGGGTGATGAGATGGTTCTAAATTGGGTATGATGATAAAGTTGAGGGCACCAAAAACCTCCTAAACCCAAAAGTACACTACATAATGGACGCTTGGTGAGAAATTCAGCATCAATCATGCACAAGCTTCCAAATATCTAGGCACTCAAACCATTACGGGTGACACCCGTAATAAGAACTAGAATGCTCCATTCTAGCCTTTGGGTGTGCCATTCATGTGGCATGGCCATCTGTGGTACCATGGCACATCCTCTCATTAGAGGATGATATGGTGATGAAATGGGCACATAGGACATGCTTTTGCACAAGAAATATTTACTAAAGCTATCAAATGTAGGGCACAATGAGGGTTCAACCCATAGGGCACCATGCTATGGGTCAAATGCGCCGTGCATGTGGCATGGCCGTCTATGGTGCCATGGCACATCCTCTCTATTTTGAAATGATATGGTGTTGAAATGGACACATAGGATGATGCTATTTTACAAGAAATATGATTACTAAAGCTATCAAATATATAGGGCACTTGTTATGAGGGGCCAGCTCATAGCATGCACCATGCTATATAAACAAATGCATAGATAATAACCCACCGCACGTGTCAGCACAACTGTCAATGCATAAGACGGCAACACATGTAAATCCACGACGTGGTGCAAGTCCACATTCTGAAAATGTTGAAAAGAAAGGCATCGCCATATCATCATCCTAATCATCTTGTGTGCCTGTCTGGCAGGCAAACGCATACGACGCAACAATATAGCCTGAGAAACTCATGGCCACGTGCATACCATGAATGTCCGGGAACATCGATTAACCGCAAATATCTTTCGGGCCTTGCGAGGTTTGCCCGCGATACGGTTAGCATGGCAAGGCATGCTCCCCAAGGGACCGCACACACACATGCACGGCTGGGGCTGTCGCAAAGCACTGCAGGCAGTAATAGCCTGCCATGGGTATTGCATGTTACTACGAGGAATCCACAGCCTCTATTACAAACACGCAAAAGGTTCATGCATTATAATGACAGTTGTGAACTTCCAAGCGCTTAACTTCGCAAACCATGCCCAAATACCTATTCAATTATCAGAGTTTATGACAAGGTGCTGCCGTTAAGGTAGCACAAGAATAGCATCAGGCAAGATATGTATACAAGCATGAATGGACACCCATACCCAGTTCTCTAAACCTCTACCTCGCTTTGGGGGACCGTCTTGCAAGGCTTGCTTGTGACATGGGCAACGTAGCAGCCGGAACTGTCATGCATCTTAGAGAAAGCACCCACGTTTACGCAACGGGGCGCAGCCGCAGAGCGCAGCATTATGCAATAACCTGCCTTGAAGTCACACCGGCCATGTGCCGTGATCACATGTGATAAAAACTGGCAGATTTACAACCAAAAGTTGCCATAAACCTTCTCCCAGCCGGATGCAGGTAATCTTCACACGCCTCGACACCCGGAATCATGAAGCGCGCACTAGCTACTGAAGGTCGGTCCTCCACGGGCCACCTTTTCTTGAGCATGAAGTACATAACCTCAGCGACACTGCCTGGCCGGCGAGGTCTTCTCTCCACTACGTAAGGTTCGCTACCCATCGCCTCGAGTGAAATCTGAATTCCTTGCTGCTCCTTGCTCCTTCGACCAAGCAGGACCCTACGTGATAAAGTGTCTTGATCAATCAATCGCCCAACACGGCCGCCAAAAATCCTGATTTAAAGCCGAGGCTCACAGCCCAACCATCAAGGACTGCGACAGTTCATCGCCAGTGCCAAGATTAGGAGCACCCGAGGATACCTCGGCATACGACATCGCGACCGAAGCAGTCGTGACGAAAAGACAGTCTCCTTCTGCAGCCGACGTTGCTAGCATTTGCCTGCATCTGCACCGTTGTTGGCATTCGGCGGTCCGATTGAAAGCCCAAGAAAGTCCAAAAAAGCACCTTTTTCCATGGGGTGGCCACGGAGCATCTGACATGGGGTGGCCGTGAAAATTAGATATTCTTTTAGGCCTTGAAGTCAGCTTTCATCCTATCCAATAAAAAGCGCATTCTGACAATTAGTACATTAGTAACCACCAATAGAATAACCATGCCTCCATTACGGGCCACGCCCGTAATACGGGCCACGCCCGAAATTACAGACGGAGTGTTAACGCATGTATATCAAGGAGATGGATGATGCATTAAGAATTTAGCTCAGCCCTGCCTATACAGAGAGTCACTCTCTGATGAGAAGCCATGCCCTAGCCTTTGTATCAAGGAGACAACCAGCCTTTGTATAGCCTTGATTATCTTTCCCCCATGACGGGCCCCCCTTAGCTGGGTTGAGCTCCGAGACATCATGGTGGTGCAGGTGCCCTTGGTGCACCTAGAGCAAGTGTCGTTTACATTCCCACCCTTGCAGGAAGTAGCTTAGAATGTATTAAAAGCCATATGCCCCTTCTCTGCGACGGGAGCTATGGCCGACCTACCTCCAGCTCCGGCAGACCACGGCGGGGAAGCCGGTGTACTGGAAGGGGGCGGCCATCTACGTCGGTCACAAGTCCTGGCACGCGCCCCCCGCGGCCCCATGCGACTTCAGACGCCCCCGCTTATAGGGGAATACAGCAGGTGTAGTGTAGAATAGTCAGGCCTAGCCACCGTGGCCTTGTACATGTACGCGCCTACTACAGGCACTATACCAGCTGATGCATTAGCATTATTTAATAGTCATGTACATGTGTGCCTATGATGTGCATGCCACACACCAGATGATGCCTAGCTTTATTTAGTTATGCTGTGCCCATGCAGAGAGCCACTCTCTGCTGAGAAGCCATGCCCTAGCTTTTGTATAGCCATGCTGATCTTTCCCCCTATGTCAGCGCCTTAATTTCGGTAGGTGCTGGATCGAATACATAGTGGTGTGCAGGTGCACTTTGTGCACCCAGAGCAGCCTGGGTAGTTTACACCCTACCCTTTGCAGGAAGTAGCCCAGAGTGTATTAAAAGCCATATCAAAGAGACAACCATATACCCCTTCTCAGGGATATGTACGTGCTACATATACTCCCAACGGAGTTATGTTCCAATTCCATGTTCAATTCAATAGTACTCCGTGGCATGCCCATGCGCATGACACGCAAGTACTTACTTACTTATCAAGGAGACTACATGTTATGTGTATGGACAAGATACTGGCAGGCTCCAGCTACCATGGTCCGGATTCTCCCGATTTCTGGCCTGCGCTGGTTGTCACATTGATACACATGTATGCGAATGCGCGTGACAAAAGTGTGTAAGTGTTTCTATCAATGAGACAACATGTTTATATATTCATTGAGAATGCTGCGCGCTAAAAGAATTCCCGAGGCAACTACAACTACAGCAGCACCCGGCCGGACCGGGATATCGCCCAACACGCAGGAGGTCCAGGAGGCCTGTTCATGCATGCAAGGGGCCTGGAACAGCTACCAAGTTATAAAATCGGCCCGCGGGGTGCGGCGAAATTACAGCTATAGGAGGTCGATCCACGACTGCCCCGGGGGTTAAAGCCGAAGAGAGTTGCTGTGCGCCACGCCAATCCGAGGACCACGGGACGTTTTGGCCCTCACTCCAGGAGCCGTGTTTATGAAGTGAGACAACTATACCTGTCCAGACGCATGGCGATCCAACGCCGTGGAAGGACTAGCTAGGGTGTTTATAGGGCGCATTCATTCATGACGCGCCGCCGGCCCGCCTCCGTTAGGAGAGTCACGGGTTACCAACTCTTGAGTATTACCAACTCTTGAGTAGGGTACCTTTCATCCCTGATTGATGCACGTACAGCAAGTAAGGGGGCAGGTACCACCCCCTTCTTTCGTATAAACTTGCTGGATGTTAACAATTCTGAATACCTTTGAAATCATACGGAGCAATACATCAAGAATTATTCTGATCAGGCACGCCGCAAAGGTGAAAACCATGTGCGTTCAGTGCCGGTCCGCGGAAAACGCGGAAAAACGCGATCTGCAAATGAATCCGACCGGAATCGAACTGGGGACCTCTCGCACCAACTTTCGCTGACTATAGGACGCACGTCTCCGGAGCCTAGGGCATCGCCAACTTACACCTACAGTCATCCGCAAAAGTTCTCCTTTCCGGGGAGTGATGCAAGCCTCTTGATTGTAGTTTGATTTTAGTTCTTAATTATACTCTTGATTTTAGTTTGATCTATCCTTCTCCATGCAATTCCCCCACGCTCCACGCGGCCAATTGGCCTGCACCATCGACTGCTTTGAATGTCACATGGACATCAGACGATACATGATGGTTGTCTCCTTGATACATGTATGTCCAGTCTTGATGGGTTATAGAATTGAAGCCATCAGCTAGCACAGCCATGCACCTGGTCAGCCATTAACATCTTAGAGAGGAAAAGCGTCTTGCAGAGCTGCCAGGTCCCGGTTGTCAACAGCTGGCACCAGGTCTTCTCGCCCGCAGCAACTGGAAGAAAACAACAGGGCAAAACCACAGACACGGAAGCATGCGGTGTGTGCAGCGCTAGGGCATTACAAACCATTGCAGACAGTCCAACAGATGATACCTCGAGCGCTAAGCACTGTCTAAATACCAATAGCATAACCTATAATCTGTTTGTCTTGCTTTAACCGGATGGTCCTTTGTTGACCATGCGAGCGAGTAGCTTCATACACAGCGCAGTTCATGCATGAAAGTGCACGGCTATCACCTTTCGGTAGCACCTGCGTACTTAGTCATCCGAGAGCTGAAAAGGTTGAGTCAACTCATCAATACTCCATAGTGACAACACAGCTAGGCAGCGCTAAATTTCCCCAGGCAGTCGGCACAGCACAGTTCGCCGTATATTCTGGAGCATTTGTTGGGGCGAGTATCATCGATTAGGCATGAATGGCAGGGAACACAACTAAGAGTCCCAAGCTGCAGAGGCATTTGGGAATAGGCTCTTGGGAAGACCAAGTCAGCAATAGCAGGCCAAACAACCTGCGCCAGTCTAAAATCGTGAGGGAGAATCACTGGCGAGACACCGTCCAGCAGGTGCCAAAGTTCACCGGCACCTTGCTGCATGATGCAGACGACAAGACCATGCAGCAGTGATCCTGCCCCCCTCTTGCTGTGCATCAATCAGGGACAAAAGGTAGCTACTCGAAAATGGTTTACCTCGAGGCTCTCCTAACGGGGTCACGCGGATGCATGAATGTCTAGGATGCGACAATGCTGCTCACACGACATGCCATGCTAATGGCTACAGCGGCACACTACTGGCCAGGCAGAAAGGGTGGAGAGGGCGGAAAGGGCGGAAAGGGCGGAAAGGGCGGAAAGGGCGGAAAGGGCGGAAAGGGCGGAAAGGGCAGAAAGGGTGGAAAGGGCGGAAAGGGCGGAAAGGGCGGAAAGGGCGGAAAGGGCGGAAAGGGCGGAAAGGGCGGAAGGGAAGAAGGGGAAATCACCTAGGGAGGAGACGGCCAAACCAACCAGACCCCTGAGGTAGGCATTCCTCTTCTGAGAGCAACAAGAGCTGCCCAAGGTAGAGGCAGTCGGGGGACGCCCACTTGGTTGCTGTGCACGTTCAAGTGTCGGCTTAACAAGTAATTAAGAAATGCATTCGTGGACTAAGAGTATACAAAAACCGAACAGCCCCACTCACTTGAGCGAGATGCGCAGGTAAGACCATACACTGCTGGCATCCGGGTTCATCGTGAGCGCCCGCACGTAGTAGCGCGCCGACTCCTCGTATTGGCCCTGCAAGGTATCAAGCCAACACGGGGGCGTGGCGAATGGTAAAGCCACATGGTTGACAGTAGTCAGCGAGGCGAGCTGCCACCTGCACCAGGGTTGCAGGTACAGGTTGCCTTAAAAGTATCCTGTGGTCAGGTGCCTTGCTACCTGATCTCCATGAGTCCTTCCATACTGCAAAACCACGACTATACACTTGCATATCCATGACCTATTCACGACCTATTTATGGCCTAATCATCATATAGCTGAGAACGGATGTGTGTATTCAAATAAGCACAAGGAAGGGAACATCTATTTGCAGGTGCGCACAATCCCCTGGTAAGAGATGCACAGGGGTCAGGTTTTGTGCATCTCTTATCAGGGGATTGTGCGCACCTGCAAATAAGTGACCTGGTGGTTTGCAACTTAATGTTTAAGTGTGGAACCAACCCTTCGCTCCACCATGCCATGAAATTCAGATGCACCATGCGGTACTAGAAACTCAACTGCCTGCTTATTTCTAACAGAATGGCTTGGCACCTTGCTTTTGCCAGCCACGCAATAATGCCTCGTATGTCCTCAACAGGCAACTAGTCTACATAAAACAGGCAGAATAAAGAATGTTCAGGCAGGAGAAAGAAGATGCCCATGTTGCCGACTAGCTAGTTAAAGCACCTCCATGACTATGTGATATATTTACTACCTCTGTTCTATCTAATTTTACAGGCGGCAATCGCGACTAGTCCCGCCTCATGCAACCCCCAAGCACGTCATGTCCACCGCAACTGACACAAATACTATAACACTACTAGTATACCATATTATGCCTGCACAAGCACATTGTCTCCCTCTGCCTCTGTGGCAAGGCCGTGCATCTACTCGCGCCCATGCACCCACCTGGTTGGCGTATCCGATACCCATGTTGGACCACGCGCGCACGTAGTTGGGCTTGAGCTGCAGCGCCTGTCGGTATGCTCCGATGGCCTCTCCGGACCGCGAGCTGTTGGCGCGCGAGGCCCCCAGTTTGTTCCACTGAAGGGGAGGGGAGGGAAAGGAGGAAAGGGGGGGGGGGGGGGGGGAAAGGATGAAAGGGGGGGGGGAGGAAAAGGAGGAAAGCGGCGGGGGGGAGGAAAGGGAGGAAAGGGGGGGGGAGGAAAAGTGGGAAGTGGGTGGGTGGGGGAGGAAAGTGCAGAAAGGGGAGGGGGTTGGGGTGGGGCGGGAAAAGGGGGAAAGGGGGGGAGGGGAGGAAAAGGGGGAGGGGGGGGGGGAGCCAAAGGGGGAAAGGAGGGGGGGGGGGAGGATAGGGAGGTACACAGGCAGGGCTTGGGGCTTATATTTTGATGGTTCCATTCAAGAAAATAGAGAGGAGGGTGGCGGGTAAGGGGAACGAAGGGAAGTGGGGGGCTTGGGGGTCAGAAGCTCAGGGGGCTACGTTTGAACAGTGGACAGGTTTACGGTTCCTCTGGGGAGGCCAGACACGGCACAGCCAAAAGCAGCTTAGGCTGCGCTATGGACGACTGGGGAAGGAAGCAACTGGTAGTTTCCATGGTGAGATGTCCAAAACCCGCTTATAATTTCAATGGTGAGTTGGCCATGGCGGGCATGGGAGTGTCGCCGAAACAACATGGCACCACAAGGAGAAAAGACAGCACGTTGAGTTTTTGCTTTCCGCCGCTTCATGCATCGTCAAGTGCGTGGAGGCTTCTCTTTCTGTATCCACAAGATACAGGGCACGGAGGCCTTGTATTCTATGGCTTAGCGAGGCAAGCACTTCTTAGGACGGTTGGACGACAAACTAGCGGCCCGCCGCTCAATCCAACAAGTTTGATAGTCGTACAACTGCCTACACCGAGATGGGTCAACAATGGGCTAACAATGGGCTAACTGTGGTCTAAATATAGGATAACTATGGGCTAAAAATGGGCTAACAATGGGGTAACTATGGGCCAACTATGGGCTGTATGAGCTAAGTATGGGCTGATTATGGGCCAAGTATGGGCTAGCTGTGGGACACATATCACCGTCTGCCTGGGATAGCTATGGATCGGACGAGCAGGTTGCTGCTTGTCTGCCGTGACAGGAGACAGCAAGACTAGTGCATTACATCACTTTGCTTTGCTTTGCTATTCTGTTTGGCACCCACCAGCGAGTAGTCTTGCGGGTTGAGCTGCACTGCCGTCTCAAACGCCTCAATCGCGCGGTCAAAGTCGCGAAGCAGGTTGTACAGCACGCCGCGCACGCTGTGAAGATCCACGTCACTGGGGTTGGTGGCGGTGGCCGCCTCAAAAGCCTCCACCACCTGAGGGGAAGGACAGGGGGGAAGGAGAGGGGGCGGGGAATTGTGCGGGGAGGAACAGGAACGAAACAGAAGGCAGCATTCTCCTTATGGGACGGCTATGATTCCGTACACAAGAAGGATGGCAAAGGGGACAGAGGGCAGGGGGATGCGAAGGGCTTGTGACATGGGGGAACCAGTAAGCCAGAGACCATTTGAAATGGCACGACTTCCCCCAGTGTCCGGTCCAGGTAAAGTCCATAACTAGTGACCATGAAGATGACGGGTTGCCACATCGATGAACACGCGATAAGACTGTCAGAATAAACCTAGGCTCCTACACGACGACTCCAGATATTTGACAATTGAAGTTTAAGAGTTGTTCATCTCTCTTGTATTCACACAATGTGTGGAAGGATACCATGCTCGAGCCCCATGCATCTTCAGGACTGCATGCATCCCTGCACACCAGATCAGTTGGGAAGCCTTCATCAGTGCACAAAACCACACCCATTTGCAGGAATCGTGCCAAGTGAGTGGCTGTGAAGGAGAAACTCACCGCGGCGGGCGTGGTGGCGGCTGCCGGCAGCTGTGGCAGCGACGCATACTTGGGGTGCTGCTTCAGCCAGGACAGCAAGTAGTCCAACGCCTCGGTTTGTTCCAGCTCTGGGGGAAGCCATGTGGCCATGGTATTCCAAGTATGCAGACGCATCGAACAGGTAGAGAATATGGGCAATTAGAGTGAGGATGGATGGGCATAAGAAGGGTCATCAGCCATGCGTTTCACGAGGACAGGGAATGTGCAAGGTTTCTTGGATCGTGGAAACATGAAGAATGGCAGATCTGGTTTCGAGGCGGTCACCAGCAAGGGTTACGGAACCAGAAATTAGAAAACACTTTAGGTATGTGATTGTGAAGCACGCTCGTAATATCAAGCACCAACCGCAGCCTCCACGTCACTTCAAGGCTTTTCTACAACAGCGCTAGCCGTGGCAGGGTCTCACTGCATAAGGCACGCCACCCTGGCTTGCATCCCATGCCCGGATGCCAGCCCAGTCCTCCTCCCCACCCCTGAGTCCTTGCAACTTTATGTTTTAACGCCGTGCACGGGCAGAGTCCAAGTATTCCCCCTCACACACAGTTTCTCCCCGATGAGACTACGTGTTTTACTACTTATATCCCCCCCCACCCACCGTTGGTGTGACTGACCCCCAGCGAGAGAAGCACCTCCAGGTTGGAGGGGTCGGCCTGCCGCGCGCGCAGCATGGCCGCTATCGCCTGCCAGGTGGTGCATGCCCACGCACCGAAACACAGGCATGTCATAGCCATGGAGCGGGGGGGCATGTGAGCACGTCGCTTGTGTGTGCTCATGATGACCATGGGATTCAGCGCCAACACGTTGGCTGGCCACGCGTGGGTTGACAATTTTCGCACACGATGTGTTGCTATCACCACACCCACGTGGGTTGATAAAGGGGGGCCACCGCTACCGCAACACAGACAATGCAAGGATGAGCATCAGAGAGGCTTCTTGCTCCACCCTTGCCCTTGCCCCCTCATGGTGCAACCCCACCCTAACTGCCACGAATAGGCCATATGATACGGATAGGATACAAATAGGATACTGATACGGAATCTGATAAGTCAATGATAGGATAGAAATAGGATAGAAATAGGATACTGATACGGGTACGGCCATATGCAATACTCACCAAACCACCCTGCTCCGCACCCTATCTGGACCCCACCCTACCTTGCCTTTCAACTGGTTCCGCACTCCCCAGCATGGTGTCCGCACTCCACTGATATTTACGCTGCACTACTAGACATACCTCACACTTTCTACCCCGATGGCGCGCTCAAGTCCACTGGTACGCTCCATTGACTCATGCACCCTCCCCTTGATGTAGATGCTGGGTTAATGTGTACCTCTGTGGGCTACTCCCGCATTTCACCCCATCAAGTCGATGGCGGGTTGATAGGTTGACCTACGTGTGCGCCGCGATGGGTTAATCCCAGACTTCATCCACAGCGCGCATGCCCACCTGCAGATCGTTATCGTTCTCGGCATTCGCGACACCCAGCAGCCTCCAGCCGTCACACCTGCCAAGGGGAGGCAAAGGAGGGACAGGGAGGCACACCCAACGTCGCATGCCGGACCCAACCATGACATCCGCCGCGATGCCGTGTCAGGTTGAAGCTATAGTAATATAGTAGTATATAATAACCACAAGGTATGCAACAAATTCAGTCTCCGCTATGTTTCCCAACCACCCACAAGCGACCCACAGCAACCCATTTCAATAATACGGGAACAGGGGACTTGTGGCCAGCAAGCAAGTGCGAGGGGCTCCCGCTCTCGTCAACCACTCTGATGAAAAATGCTCAGAATAATGAAAAGAACAACAAGTATAGGAGAGATAACCGTAACTTCACAGCATCCTTGGCCCCCTGCCCACTCACTCGGCAGGCCGTGCCTGCACCTGCGCCTCCAGCGCCAGCACCGCCTCTGACAGCAAGCCATTGCGAAACAGTTCCTGCCCCTTGGCCAGCAGGTCCTCCCCTGCTGCTGCTGCCGCAGTGTACGGGTTCTCCTGCGCAAAGTGATACTCCCTGAGGACATGGGTGGAAGGGGGCAAGGGCGGCACGCAATGGAGGTTGCGTCCAAGATAGTGGTCAGGTGTATTATGAGCCAAGCAGGATGCGTGTGACCTCGTCAACATATATATATATATATAGAGAGAGAGAGAGAGAAGTGTGGGTGTTATATAATAGGTTTCAGCTCGCAGTCACATGAGAAAAATCAATAAATGGGTGCCAGTACTGAGTCATTTTGTGGTTCGAGGCGTCTGGGTTGATTCAGCGCATTGGGAATTCACCGTTCATTTGGCGCATTGCGACTTTGCCGTTTTAAGGTTCGGCTGAATCTTGGCATGTGTGAGCTACGCCAATTTAAGTCACGCTGTGTGGTTTGCGCCTCGTGAATTACGCCCTAGACTTTGGCTGTGCAGTGGTCCGGTACTGAGATTCGGACTGATTTTGGGTACTGCCAGCAGGGCGTGACAAGTGGCTGAATATTGGTGTGCGTCGATTGGCTGGTACTTGGCTGGTGTGTTGTAATGAAACTGTGGTTTGGTTGGTGCGTACTAGATGCATTCCCAGGCTTGCACCGGTGCCTAGCGCCGCAGGCTAGCTTAGACACCTGACGATGATGATCCAAAAGCCAGCACTGTATTGAGGCAGTCCAACGGTTGTTCCTACTTTGCTGGCAATGGCTATGCTTGCGCTGGTAAACGAAGCTGGGGGCTTGGCTCTGAGTTTGTAACCTAATTACCGTAAAATATCATTTAATTATAATAGAATTAAATCTTTGACAGTGGGGGGTAGGGGGGGGGGGGGGGCGAGAGAGAGAGAGTGAGTGAGTGAGTGAGTGAGTGAGAGAGAGAGAGAGAGAGAGAGAGAGAGAGAGAGAGAGAGAGAGAGAGAGAGAGAGAGAGAGAGAGAGAGAGAGAGACGCCAGACAGGAACGGCGGCACACAATGCGCACAGGGAAAGCAGATTCCAGAATGGCAAAGGGCAAGACGCGGGCAGGTCTGCGGGCGCCAAGGCACATACACTGTATTGGCGGCCAGCTGACAACTACAAAACCATTACTGCACGGGCCACGAAACCATTAACTGCAAGGGTTATAATTGGGCTAGAACTGTACAAGTCAGTCATTCCACAGCCATCAAGCTCTCCCAACTTCATGAAAACACCCAGAAATATGTACGTTACAGTATGGCATAAACACTGCCACTTCTGCAAGGCAACACGAGTGCAATATTCTAGCACAATTTCCCCCCCCAGTGCTCACCGGACCATGGGAAGCGCAAGCGTACCTACATAAACACAGGCATACATCTATGCCTCATCTGGTGGTTGTCTCCTTGCTATGTGTGTATAAGCCCATTTCACCCCCCCAAGCGCTCACCGGACCGGCGGAAACGCACCCCCCCGGGCCATCGCGGCGAGTTCCTCCTCCTCCCCTGCAAACTGGTTGAAGCCATTTCCCAGGTTCAGCCCTGACTGGAACTGGCTGATCCAGTCGTCCTCCTCCGCATCCTCCCGCAGCGTCCCTTCCTGGATCGCCTTCTCATACTCCTCCGCCCACGCCTCCTCAGGGTCCTTGCCCGCCACCTGGCCGACACCTGGCTGCGACGCAAAGTCCTGCGCCCAGCGGTCTCCCTGCCAGGTGGGCCGCGCGTGGTGCAACCCAGCATAGGGAAAACGGGACACAAGAGTGTAGGTCAAGGGATTGCCCTCTTGAAAGAGACACAGCCGGTCTTTCACATGCATAAAAAATGCTGGATTGGCCAGCGCACATGCGGTTTCTCGACCAGGGGCAGAGCAAGGAGGCCAGCAGAAGCAGAAGGCAAACAGACTCACCAGCCTTCAAGGGGGCCACATGTCTCTGGTAGATAAGCACAAGTGCATGCGACCTTGCATCAGCGACAAGCTGCAATAAGGGGGGGAGATGGCCCGACCTTAGCTTTGCAGTCATTCAATCGCAACTATGTGCGTACGGGTGGTACAAGGCCACAGCATGGCAAGGGGGATATTAGGGACTTCTTGAATTAATTCATTAATATAGGGACGTGCCGACCAGTGCCGATGGTCGGCATCAAAACACAACGACACCAACGTTCCCTGCGCTGTCAAGCTTTTGTTCGCTATGCAGTATGCTCCCAACATGACTGGCAACCTTTCCCTAAGAGGGAGCCCCACCCCCAAAATACCACCCCCATGCCCGACAAACCCATCTAATAATCTTGGATGGTATACCCCCCTCGATCACGATATACAATCCCCTTCCACAACACTCAACAGTACCCTTTCGCCACAATGACGGCAGCCTTGTCACCGTCCTCAGCGCTGCCGGTCACCCAGCACACTATGAAGGATTGTCAATATCGATATCTTGAAAAGATGGGCACACTGCCATGAAGGCTGCACCAAATAGAACAATACCACCTTCCCCAACCAATTCAGCTCCAGCTCACTAAGCAACCCACCTCTGTGTTCTGGGCCGCAAACTCCTCAGCCCATGCGTTCCTGGGTGCCACCCCAGCAAACTCATCCACCCATGCGTCGCCAGACGCCTCCCTCCCGGCCGCAAACTCAGACGCCCACCCGTCCGCCTGCGCACCTCCACTCATGTCGACCACGCCGTTGTCCTTGAACTGCAACTCGCCTCGGCTCATCTTGGATACAAACTTTAGGAATTGGGAGTTCTGGCGACGTCAAATACGGGCAACATGTCCACCCAACCAATAGCAACCCGCCATTGCAGCCACCCCCACGTGGGTCCGAATAAGAGATGCCAAAAATGCATGGTAACTAACAACTAACGGCCCCATGATGCCGCCATGTTACGGGGAATATCAGGAGCGACGGTTGTTTGGAACATCGCAAGGGCAGGCGCACACACGGAAAACCATGGTCCAAGAAAGCAAGTACAGGGGGCAGAGGGCGAGGCTTGGCAGAAGGGGCAGCTTTGTTTGGAAACAACACTTTGGGGGGGTCGGTTCAGCTACCGGCTGCCACCAGCACATGCATCACAGGCACAGACTACAGGGGAAGAGCACCCTTTGCAGCCTCACTATCAGGAAGTATTGAGTGACCTCACACAACGCCCACAAAATTACACACGGCACCACAGGCTGATTTCCCATCCCTTAAGAGCTCAGAGAGCTCACCATAGAGCTATTCCATTGATACCAGTGGAAGCTATTAAAGCTGTCCTAACGAGTCGAAGCTATTGAAGCTGCTACTCACGCATTGACGAGTTGGAGCTGCTACTCACGCAGATGGCAGATGGCATCCCGTCACAGGCGAATCTGCGTGAACCCTCCAATCCCCGCATGGGAATGGACACCTGGACAAACACCTGGCCATTACAACAAAACACAATACTAGGATGTTGTAACTTCTGATTCATTATGTGGATTATTAAAAGTTCTTTTTTCACACACCAGCACCCCCACCACCACCCTCACCCTCACCCGCCCCCCCCCCCCCACACACCCTCCCCCTCCCCCGCCCCGCCCCCCCCGCCCCCGCCCCCGCCCCCGCCCCCGCCCCGCCCCCGCCCCCGCCCCGCCCCCGCCCCCGCCCCGCCCCCGCCCGCCCCGCCCCGCCCCCGCCCCCGCCCCGCCCCGCCCGCCCCGCCCCCGCCCCGCCCCCGCCCGCCCGCCCGCCCCCGCCCCACCCCCGCCCCCGCCCCCGCCCCCACCCCCACCTGGAACTTTGGGTCGTGTGTTTGCTCCATCGTGCGCACGAGTGCCTCCGTCTGCCGCCGCGACGCCTCCAGCTCCGCGTCGGACAGCGGGCGCGTTCGCTCGGCGCCGCGCGCCTCCTGAGCAAACTGGCTAGCCCAGTCGTCCGCGCTGCCCAGCCCGTTCTGCTGGTGCCGCAAAAAGCAGGAGCGAGGGACAGGGGGGAAGGAGGAAAGGAGGAAAGAGGGGGGAGGGCCCAAGGAGGTAAGCGATTAGCGCGCTACACATGTGGTTGGTAGACTCTGAGCACCCTGTTGATGGCAGACGCCCACTGCCCCTAGGTTGATTCTCCCAAGTAAAAGCAGGATATAAGTACAATGCAGAGACAGGCAGCGATGCAAACTGGGAAGGCCCAGAGCACGGCTGCTGGGCCCACAGGGCCTGAACAGGGGCCGTCAGGCAGCAGATGACCCTGGTGGCAAGCACGGGTGGTCTGGGTGAATGGGTGGGGATGGAAGGCCATGGCAGACAGAGGGAGGGAGGGAGGGAGGGAGGGAGGGAGGGAGGGAGGGAGGGAGGGAGGGAGGGAGGGAGGGAGGGAGGGAGGAGGGAGGGAGGGAGGGAGGGAGGGAGGGAGGGAGGGAGGGAGGGAGGGAGGGAGGGAGGGAGGGAGGAGGGAGGGAGGGAGGAGGGAGGAGGGAGGGAGGGAGGGAGGAGGAGAGGGAGGGAGGGAGGGAGGGGGAGGGAGGGAGGGAGGGAGGGGGAGGGAGGGAGGGAGGGAGGGAGGGAGGGAGGGAGGGAGGGGGAGGGAGGGAGGGAGGGAGGGGGGGAGGGAGGAGGGAGGGAGGGAGGGAGGGAGGAGGGAGGGAGGAGGGAGGGAGGGAGGGAGGAGGAGGGAGGGAGGGAGGGAGGAGGGAGGGAGGGGGAGGGAGGGAGGGAGGGAGGGAGGGAGGGAGGGAGGGAGGAGGGAGGGAGGGGGAGGGGAGGGAGGAGGGAGGGAGGGAGGAGGGAGGGGGAGGGAGGGAGGGAGGGAGGGGAGGGAGGAGGAGGGAGGGAGGGAGGAGGGAGGGAGGGGGGAGGGAGGGAGGGAGGAGGGAGGGAGGGAGGGAGGGAGGAGGAGGGAGGGAGGGGAGGGAGGGAGGGAGGGAGGAGAGAGGGAGGGAGGAGGGAGGGAGGGAGGAGGGAGGGAGGGAGGGAGGGAGGGGGGGGAGGAGGGAGGGAGGGAGGGAGGGAGGGAGGGAGGAGGGAGGGAGGGAGGGAGGGAGGGGAGGGAGGGAGGGAGGAGGGAGGGAGGGAGGGAGGGGGAGGGAGGGAGGGAGGGAGGGAGGAGGAGGGAGGGAGGGGGAGGGAGGGAGGAGGGAGGGAGGGAGGGAGGGAGGAGGGAGGGGGAGGGAGGGAGGGAGGGAGGAGGAGGGAGGGAGGGAGGAGGGAGGGAGGGAGGGAGGAGGGAGGGAGGGAGGGGGGAGGGAGGGAGGAGGGAGGGAGGGAGGGAGGGAGGGAGAGGGAGGGAGGGAGGGAGGGAGGAGGAGGGAGGGAGGAGGGAGGGAGGGAGGGAGGGAGGGAGGGAGGGAGGGAGGGAGGGAGGGAGGGAGGGAGGGAGGAGGGAGGGAGGGAGGAGAGGGAGGGAGGGAGGAGGGAGGAGGGAGGGAGGAGGAGGGAGGGAGGAGGGAGGGAGGGAGGAGGAGGAGAGGAGAGGAGGGAGGGAGGGAGGAGGGAGGGAGGGAGGAGGGAGGGAGGAGGGAGGAGGGAGGAGAGGGAGGAGGGGGAGGGAGGGAGGGAGGAGGGAGGGAGGAGGGAGGGAGGGAGGAGGGAGGGAGGAGGGAGGGAGGGAGGGAGGAGGAGGGAGGGAGGGAGGAGGGAGGGAGGGAGGGAGGGAGGAGGGAGGGAGGGAGGGAGGGAGGGAGGGAGGAGGGAGGGAGGGAGGAGGAGGGAGGGAGGGAGGAGGAGGGAGGGAGGAGGGAGGGAGGGAGGGAGGGAGGGAGGGAGGGAGGGAGGGAGGAGGGAGGGAGGAGGGAGGGAGGGAGGGAGGAGGGAGGGAGGGAGGGAGGGAGGGAGGGAGGGAGGGAGGGAGGGAGGGAGGGAGGGAGGGAGGGAGGGAGGGAGCAACACCCCGCCACTCACAGCCACAACAAACACATTCATCGGTGCGGACGGAGCGCTCACCTGCTCGAGGAATTGCTCCGCCCACTCCCCTCCCGCAACCTGGCAACGCATGGGCCGTCATGCGATCCGAGCCCACATCGTGAAGGAGCCACGGGAAGAAGAAGCAGGTTAGAGCGAACGACAAAGCGGGCGAGAATGGCCATCCATCAGGCAACCCAGGCCAACATGGATCATAGTATGCCGAGGATCACTCTATGCCGAGGGTCACTCAATGCCGAGGGTCACTCTATTCCTAGATGACAGCATAGAAGCACCTGTTTATGCCTTCAAAAGGCAACAATGCTTCCGGCGGAGGCCAGATGCCGTGGATGTTTCAACACTGCTAAAATTGGGAGCGTATAGGAGAGGATGTGTTACCCCCCTGCACGACACCCTGCGATTCTTGGAGCATGAGAATGGGGCCAGACTTCTACACAGCCAGACTTGAAGTGCACAGTGCCATGCCCCCATGTGCACACCTGTAACGGCCCACGCGACCCACACCTGGGACGGCCCGCGCGCCACATACCTGTGATGGCACGGGCTGGCCAACCGACTGCCGGTAGATGTCCTCAAACTGCGCGGACGAAGACAGCGGCGCAACCAGGGGATGTCATGTGGCCGTTGGCCGCCGATGCGCGCCAGGGCAGCAAGACCCCGGCGACAGGCAAAAACAACGTAGGCAACGTCATGGGAGGCCACATGCGAGGCGGGGCTGAGGAAGTATCAAGAAAAGTAGTTATTCTTGGGGAACATTCTTCCCTGAAGGCCAGCTGTGACAAATACAGCCACAGTGCACATTACATGTACAGTTGCCAGGATAACACATGACCCAGTGGGCACGCCAGCACCAGTTGAAACAAGCACAGGTAGCATCCACAATTCAGCAGAGAACCAAATGTTTACACCTGTCGCTTTCCCACACACACACACACCACTTCAAACCTTTGACCGTCACGGTAGCAAGGACGGCACCTTGCCCAGTGAATGGCCACCCACCTCTTTGAACCCATCCCACACCCACCTCTTTGAACCCATCCCCCACCCACCTCTTTGAACCCATCCCAAACCCACCTTAATAAATCCATCCCACACCCACCTTAATAAACCCATCCCACACCCACCTTAATAAACCCATCCCACGCCCACCTTAATAAACCCATCCCACACCCACCTTAATAAACCCATCCCACACCCACATCCTTGAACCCATCGCACATCCACCTCTTTGAATCCATCGCACACCCACCTCTTTGAACCCATCCCACACCCACCTCCTTGAACCTATCCCAACACCCACCTCCTTCAAACCATCCCAACACCCACCTCTTTGAACCCATCCGAGGGCACGTGCCTCCCCTCCATCGCAGCCGACGCAAACGCCGCGTCCCTGGCGTCGATGCCCAGGGACTGGAGCAGTGCCGCAACCTGTTGCCCCCGCACACAGGTAACCACCCACATGTCATCCCACGAGCGCATGGCATCAGCGCATGGCCCTACTCTTGCAAGCCAAGAAAGACATGACGTGGCTCGCATGCTGGAGCCATGACCACATCCGCCATGCCACTCAGACGATAGGGCACGGGTTGGGTATGATAATAGGATCAAAAATGCAATGCAGGCATGTACTCCATAAAGCCAAAACATGGCTGCTGCTCAACAGCGTGCAAAGGATCCCGTGACAAACATCAGCTTGTTGCTGGCGCAGGCACAAGCACATGCACAATTTACAGCAACCAGGTGTGCGTTTAGGGCAAGGCTGGGGTGGGGCAAAACAACCCTCATAGCAGCTTGCCGCCTCCGCCTGCCAACTCCACCCCACTCCACCTACAGAAACACACGCGCGCGCGCGCACACACACACACACACACAGAGGGAGAGAGGGGGGGGGGGGGGAGGGGGGGGAGGGAGAGGAGGGAGAGGGAGGGAGAGGGAGGGAGAGGGAGGCAGAGGCAGGGAGAGAGACGTACATGTCCGCCTATGCACACATACACAGAGAAAAACACCCACCTGCGCGTCCGCGAATTGGTCGCCCTCAAACGCAAACAGGTGGCGGCTCAAAATGGACGCGCGGTCACGAATACGACACTTGTCCGCGCCGCTGAGCGAGGGCCCCAGCTCTGCTGCCAGCTGTGCCGCACCCGTTTGGAACGGCCCACCCCTCTGCCCGCTCAGCAGGAACGAGTGCAGCGCTCCCTTCATCGCGGCTGCCAGAATAAGGGGACAGGCATGGGGAGGCATGTGCCAGAATTAGATACACTGAAGGAGGGTTAGGCTAGGAGGCACGTGCGAAGTTAAGACACACTGGAGGAGGACTAGGCTGGGATGCCGGGAGAAGCGAACGGGGAGGCATGCAAACGGTGTAGGAGCACGCGCCTTATGAGGCAAGCGGGGATGCAAACGTGGGTGGGGTGATGCGAGACCAATGCTGGTGTTGCAGCGGAGAATAGCGGACTAAATGAGTGGATCAACGCTGGCGTGTACAGCCGAGAACGATAGAACGCGAACCATGGCCACGGGGAGCCTAGGCGGGTGTGTGTGTGCCGTCGCGAGGGGTAGATCCTGCGAAACCTAGGTACGTGCGTGCGCAAGCAGGCAGGTGGGCTCTAACATGCAAGGGTAAATGCAATCGTGAGCAACGCAAGCATAGCAGCATAGGCACATGCACAGGCAAGCATAGCAGCATAGGCACATGCAAGGGCGAGCAAAGTGGCATAGGCACAGCCACAGGCAAGCAGACAGGCATAGGCACGGGCACAGGCAAGCATAGAGGCATAGGCACGCACCATCGGGCGCGGACAGGGGCGGGGGTCTCATCGCCGCTGCCCCCCCCAAGGACTCCCCCTGCCGGTATATGCTCTCAAACTCGTCAAACATGGCGGGGCCCTGGGGCCCCTGGCCGCGCACCATCTCCTGCTGCCTGCGCTGGGCCTCCACCTCCCCCCACGCCGCACCCATCTCACGTTCGAACGAGTCAAACCCAGACATGAACTCGTTCAGGGGGGCCTGCACGTCCAGGGGATGGCGCCCCAGTGGGAAGCCCATGGCCCCTGGCGCCAGGTGCTCGCCAGGGTGCGGGTGCTGGAAGAAGTCCTCTGAGGCGCCGAGCCCTGGCCCTGGCGCGCCGACCTGCCCAGGCAACTCCCGCAGTTGCTCCTGCCGGAACGGCGAGATTACAATGAACGCAAGGCATGGGCACAGCCCAAAGGCATGGGCGCAGGGAGAGGTACGGGCACAAGGTGAGGGATGAGAAGAGGGTAAGGGAGAAGGAGCGGGTGGGGGGAAAAGAAGAGGATGAGGTATGAGAAGAGGGAGACGAGGGCGAGGTATCCGCGTCACTAGCCACAATTGCGTGCAGGATGTCCACGGCCGAACCAGGGCACTGCCATGCACTACTTAACCAGGCAGTATCAGCCAGTTGTCAACAGGACAAGACATTTACCAAGGCGAACACAGGCAGCATGCGCGGTGGCACTGCAAATTGGGGGCGGGAAGGAGGTGGATAATAGGACAGCAGAAGGATGGGTAGCCATGCCCAACGTATGGTTGTGTGTGGTAGTAGAAACTCCATAGAAAGAAAGGAAAGCGTGAAAGAGGCGGGTGCCGAACCAGGGCATAACAACCATGGAAATAGCATCGTAAGATTGCGGATAACCTCCAAGCAGGGCCATGAGGCGATCCGCTCAAGATTGCAGGACTACGTACTGCAATACGATTCAACAGTATACGCATCCAGAGCATATTCATTTTGTTGCATGTTTCTTCCATATAGCACAGCATGGGAGCATGTACATAGGCCTGCAAGGACAGACATGGACACCAAAGACTAAACCAAGATTTCTCGACAGAAAGACATCCATATACCCTTCACAGATGCCACCTGCGTACCTGCGTTTTTCCTGCCTTCCCCAGGAGGGAATCCATCAGCCTTGACATGGGGTTGGATGAGGACGATGCTTCACCCGGCACCGCACATCCACCCCCCGTGACTAAATCACGAAAAGCCATTATAATTAAATTCACACTAGTGGCCTGAGAAAATTGTCAGGCCATAGAGATGCAAAACACAGCATTGCTGTCTACCCTGCTCTTGGGAAAAAATATATAAGCCTCAGACAGCGGATTTTCTGCCTACAAATTATATGTTTGGCATAAAACGCTTTCCCTGCAGCTCTTGCAGTTAGTAGGCACAGCTCAAGGCTACAGTACAGGTAAAATGGCAACACGCAAATTGCAGTCCCAGTCCTGCTACCTTTGCAGTATGATTATGATGTGGCACGGTTAGCCGCGAAACAGAATGCCCGGGCAGGGCGCAGCTGCAACCTAGGCAATGGTACTTACTACCAACTTGTGAGCAAACGTATTTAATGTAGAACGGGCAGAAAGATCCCAACGGCAGCTACTAAGCACTGCCTAGCGCCTGATGCTGACGAGGTTTCGTGGCCTCAACTCGCTCTCAAGCCTACAGTTGTAATCCAAAAGGAGGCTGCAATCTCCAGTGCTGTAAGCGGAACCACAGACAAAGCAAAAGGAGGTACATGAAAAGGCATGACCGCAATTCAGAACCTGGGTGGCGCGGCGCCCGGCAGCAATATTTGCAATCGCACCTGACTGACCTGCCAATTGCCAAATCATTAAAAAGCCACGTTCCGTAGCGACGTTCCTAGTCATCAGCGAGGTCCATAAAGATGCACACGTGCAGCGACTCTAGGCGATCGTAGAGGACGATAAATGACAAGCATGTAGCAACAGCCTATAGGCGCCCACCAGAATTTCCACCTGGATGCCTGGCTGACTGGGTGACCGGTGGGAACTGAAAGAGCTCATGCTCGGTTTCGGTAAGATAGATTCCTGGCTTCAAAGTTCAATCCCTGGCACGATATGATGTTTGACCTAGGCCTGGATGTGCTGTTTTCGTGCGCTTTAGCCTGAACATAGGACGCCCGGCGATGGTGGAAGTCGACCGACACGCGTAATTGCCACGTCAGGGATGCATTACCCCCAGTAAAACTCCGGTCTAGGACACATGGAATGGTTGACAACACGTTTCGGCGGCCAATTTCCCTAATTTAAAGGGGGTTGCTTATTGCCGCTCGTTGAATTTTGGGTTGCCACCCGAGTAATTGCGAATGACAAGCAAGATATCTTTGACTTCTCGAAGCACTGGCCCGTGCTGGTGAATGTAAATTTCGAATCATGGCCTAGCGACATGGTTCAAACAGCATGACAGGATAATTGCACCTACCGGAAGCCGGTAGCGTGTTGTTTACCGGCCGGCATATCTGCAATAACGCGGCAATTCTCGCGCTTATCCCAGCGGAATCTTAATATCATAAAATTGGTGTTAAGTCGGTTTTGTGGACGAGAAGTGCACGTATCCCAGTGTTGATTGGATAGCTGGCGATGACTACGTCCAGCCGGCACCAACTACCTGGTGCAGCATCCGTCGCCAATGGCGTTTCAGGAATGGTTTCTTCTTCCCTGCGAGCTATCGGAAGCTATCTGCCTTCCCTTCGAGCGCCAGGGAAAATATTGAATCCGACAGGAGGACATGGGGGAACCCCTGCTGACGATCACAAAAGTCGGGAAAAGGTACGTTTTACGGCCCGATTTTTTGAATTTCGCGCTGATGACTTGCACATGCGGCAACTTCCACCGTGTTCATATTAAGTTGTAGTACTCACTTTTACGCTGTCCGTATCCTGCAGCGGTGCATGTAGCTGTCTGGCAAGGCAGCTTGTGGTAGAGCCTTGTTTCCTGAACTGCATGTTTGCTTAATTGGCAACGGCATCATCTCTCTACTGTGGATTGGGTTTCTGTATGCATGTTAGTAGCAGGGCGTGGTTTGAGAGTGACAGCCGTTGCTGCCCCTCATCCAGTGGTCTCATGCCTATACTTGCACTCCACCAAATCAGGCAACCGCACATCTCCCACCCATGCAATTCAAGCTCTCCTGCACCCTTTCTCATGCCTCAGCTCAAGTACAATCCCGAGAGGCAATGCTGTCTGTCTCCTCAACGAGAACAGATGTCAACTCAATTGCACGTGCTGAATGAATCATGTGGCTGACATCATTCATGAATTAATACCTCTTTTACCCCCTGCGACCCACTCCCCCCCAAATAATCCCCCTGCTTCCCCCCCTGTGGCCCCCTCCCTTCAACAAATACCTCTTCTTCCTCATCTACCCTCTGCTTCCCCCACTGCGCCCCCCTCCCCCATTGTACTAATGCCCTTTCCGCTCCCTCCCCCTTAACGTTTTGTGGCCCCGTCCCCAGGTGTTGTGGGCTGACTTTGACACACTCGAGGTGCGCGGCGCCGACATTGCCTCGGCGACCCGCTCCACCGAGGGCGTCGTCACGCGCCGCGTGCTCCTGCTGGCGTACGCGACGGGGTTCCAGGTGTGGGACGTGCACGAGCCAGGGTGCGTGCGAGAGCTGGTGTCGCGGCGCGAGCCCGTGCCAACCACTCGCATGCGCGTGATGCCTTACCCATTCAGCGGCGCCGCGTGCCCCACGTCCTCACCTTCGACGCACGCCCACGCGCCACTGGGGCCCAATGCCCAGGATGCCAGCATGGTGGACCACGAGAGCTCTCTCCCGGACTACGCCTCCATGCCGTACCTGGCGCTGGTGGCGGAGAACGGCTACGGCGGCAGTGCGGCTGCCACTGCGGTGCCGTCGAACGGTATAAACAACGCTGGGTTCCACAGCGCATCAGCGTCTCTGGGGGGCCCACCGGGTGGGGCATCGTACGCCCCAGCCCCAGCGGACCCCCCCCGCGCTTTCTCCGTGCGAATTTACTCGCTGCGTCGGCATGCGGTGGTCAAGACGCTCACCTTCCGCACGGCGGTGCTCTCGGTCAAGTGCAGCCCGCGTGTGCTGGCTGTCGCGCTGGCCACGCAGATCTACGCGTTTGACACGGGCACACTGCGCTCCCTCTTCAGCGTGCTCACCTACCCGGCGCCCCCCGCCGCACTCGGCGCTAGCCCTGTCGGCCATCCCTCCGGTGCCGAGGCAGCCGCGCTCTCGTCCGGCCCTCCGCAACCATCCAGCAAGGCGGGTGCGGCGGCCAGCAAGGGTGGCGGCGATTCGCCTGATGTTCGAGGGTTGCATGAGAACGGGGGGGGGGCCTCCCCCGGCTCTGGCACTAGCGGCGATGGCCCCGTGATTCTGGCGTCTGCGTACGCGGTCCCCATGGACCTGGGCTCCCGGTGGCTTGCGTACGCGGGCAACCAGGCGATCTCGACCGCCCCCGGCGCGCCCACGCACGGCCACCTGGCGCGCTCCCCCAGCATCAGCCCATCCACGTCGCCCGGGCAGGGTCTCGCGGGCGCCAGCCTCATGGCCCACTACGCCAAGCAGTCGAGCGCGCTCGCGGCCGGGCTGGTGTCGCTCGGCTACAAGACGATGGCCGGGTACTTCCACCATCCGGGGGTGGAGGGCGCCGATGCCTCCGCCGGCGTTCACGGGCACACGCCAGATGGTAGGGGCATGATGGGGGGGGGCCATGGGGGGGCAATCCCGGGGGGGGACATGGCTCGGGGGGGAGGAGGGGGAAAGCACGGCGGTGGTGGCGGGAATGGTGGCGGAGACCTGGGTGGCGGCGGCAAGGATTACGCTGGCACGGTGATCGTGCGCGACGTGGCCACGCGGTCGGTGGTGGCCCACTTTGTCGCGCACAGCAGCCCGCTGGCATTGCTCGCGTTCGACCCAAGCGGCACGCTGCTGGTGACCGCGTCCGTCGCAGGCAACAACCTGAACGTGTACCGCCTCGTGCCGCCCCCGCATTCCGCCGGGGCAGCCGCGGCGCCCTTGCGCGGGGCTCTCTCCGCAAGCAAGGGCCCGATGCCTGAGTCCCTTTCCATGGCGGCTCTTCCCGGACATGGCACCGCAGGCGGGGGCATCGTGCCGGGGGATGGCATGAACGGGGCCATCACGAACCCCCCTTCATCATCAGGGTCAGGCACGGGGGCGGGTCACCCGTACTCCCTAGGCGGCGACGCATCCCTCTCGGCGGTCCACCTCTACCGTCTTCACCGCGGCATCACCGCTGCCGTTGTGCAGGACGTGGCGTGCTCACGCGACAGCCGGTGGCTGGCCGCCGTCACGTCCCGCGGCACCGCGCACCTGTTCGCGGTAGGCCCGTACGGTGGGTCGGTCGACCCGTTTGAGCTGCTGGGGGAGGACGGCGCGGGGTGTGTGCCCGATGACCCTGCCAATCATGGTAATGTTGTTGTTCATGGGGCCATGGGCCATGGCGCGATGAGTGACGGCGGAGGGGATGGGTACCGGCCGTATGGGGCAGGCAGCGGTGGCAGCGGGGGGGGGCTGGGCCAGTCAATCAGCCCTGGGGGTGGCTGGGCTCCCCTGGGGGGCTGGTTTGCGCGGCGGGGCCCTCTCCAGCTGGCCCCCCTCCCCTTCCCCCCCTCCTTTGCCCCCCCCCGCTGCCTGCGTGTGCTGGATCGGGTCCAGAGCGACGGCGGCGGGAGCGTGTCTAGCGGCAGCGCGCCCACGGGGGTCGCCGACAAGGCTGCCACGGGCGCGGGCTATTGGAAGGATACAATGACCGGGGCGGCGGCAGCAGTAGCGGCCGCGGGGAGGGGCTTACGGGGTCGCCGGCAGACGGGCGCGGCCGCTGCCATGTTCGCGGCGGTCGACGAGATGGTGTGGGGACAACATGGGCGGGGGCTGGGGGCAGGTGCCGAGGGGGGCGGGGTGGCGGGCACGCGCGTGCGGCGGCAGCAGTTATACGTGCTCACGCCCGCAGGGTCCCTGGCCTGCTACCGGTTGATCCCGCGCGTGGAGCGATGCGTGGACGCGGCGCATGTGCCGTCGCAGGGTGGCAGTGGCGGCAGCGCTCCCTCGCAAGCACCGGGCGCGCATGGCCTACCCACCCACCCGCACGGCCTCCCTAACCCGAACCACCAACTGGCGCAGGCGATGGTTCCTGCTGCGCATGGGGCCCCATCGGCGCAGCGCTCGCTACCATCACCGTCACCTGTGTTGCCGTCCCCATCGCCGCCCCACTCCTCATCAACAGGGGCGATGTCCACCGTGGTGGCGGGAGAGCCCTCACTGCGTTTGTCCACCGAGGCATTGGACCGTTGGCAGGTTGCGCGAGGGCCCCTGTGGCCTGAGATGGAAGGCAATGTCGACGCGCTGCTGTTCGCTGCAACGTCCGCCATGGGGGGGGCTGCCTCTTCTGAGGACGCCACGCTGAGCCATGCAGAGCGGCTGACACATGGCAAGCTACAAATGGCCAACGGTATAATGCCGTCCACGTCCCCCGCGGACCCAAGCAAGGGACACCTGGCACCGGCGGCTCGGGCCAAGTCTGCAGGAGGTGTGTACGCTAACGGGGGCATGAGGGCTGCCAGTGGCGGCGGTGAGTGGGCCGATAGCGGCGGCGGTGGTGGTGGTTGGACGGGCGGCGCGTCGCGTTGGATGGCGATGGGTGAGCTGAGCACGCACGCGCACGTGATGCCGCCGCTGTGGGCCAGTGGGCAGTTCTCGTTTGCATGCATGGAGGAGGCGGAGGAGGAAGGAGAGAAGGGGGAAGCGGGGGCAGATGGGGGAGGGGGTGGAGCGGTGGCGGGTAGGGGTGAGCGGGCGTCACCGTCGCAGCTGGGATGTGAGAGAGGCGCGGAGGATGGCCCGCCGTGTCATGTGCCGGATTTCCTGGAACTACGGACGTCACGTAGGGTGGAGGTGCCCCGCCATGCCATGGAGGGTGCGGCGGCCGAGTCAAATACCCTGGCGGGCACGGGCAGGGATGGGGTGGGTGGGCCGGCCGGTGGCCCGTTTGCCTCGGGCATGAATGGGCTCCCCTTCCCTCCCCCACCGGGGTCGTCTTCCAACGGGGGCCCTGCGTCAGCTTTGAATGGGGGGTCCTACCCATCCGGGCCAGGAGCGGGCGGTGACTGGGGCAGCACGTACCTGACGCAGACGGCAGGGGACCCTGGCCTTTTAGAGCCTCAGCCGCTGCGGCACGGTGAACTCCAACGAGGCCTCACGGCCCATGGTGGTGCACCCCCTTACTACAACGGGGGTGGGTTTGTGCCCTACTCCGCCGCGGGTGTCCCACATGGGTACTCCCCGCCGCCGCCTCCACCCACGCACGGCTCCAGCAGCACTCAAGGCACGTCCGCAGGCGCGGGCGCGGCTGTTCACGGGAATCGGGCGTTTGCGAGGGGCAGCGTGCCGGACGCTGGCTCTTCCGGTCCCCAAGGCAACCCCTTCTCCAGCTACCCGGCAAGCACACAACAGGAGTTTGTGACGGGCCGCAGCAACGGCATGCCCATGGTCTCGGGGTCCTACCTGCCGCCACCGTCGCCATCGCAAGGGGGCCTGTGGGCGCACTCGCCCTCGCCCTCCCCCTCCCCTTCCCCCTCCCCACTTCTCCCATCCCCCAGCCCCCCCCTCATCTCCATGCTGTCCCCTGGGGTGGACCCGTACGCATCCCTCGGCTTCGCCCCCAGCGGCGGCCACCATGGGCGGGCAACGGGGGGTGGCGGCGGCATGCTGGGCACCGGTGCGTATGCCAGCACTGCCGGTGGCGTAAGCCAGCAGGATGCCGCGTGGGAGTCCTCCTCGGCCACCGACGCGGCGCCGTCGGAGGACGACAGCATCTTCCAGCTGGAGGAGGAGGTGGTGCTGGCGTCCGCACCCGCCGCGTCGGCTCTGCAATCTGGCGCTGGCGCGGACTTCCACGCCCACGCTGTCTACCACGGCATGACCACCGGGGCAGGGGGGGCGGGGGGAATGTGGCCGCAACCGTCAGGGCCCCCGGGCACATGGCCACCCCCTGTGGGGCCCGTGGGGACGACACCTATCCCTGGACCCTCGCCGCACGCGGACATGAGCCAGGATGTGGACGACGCGATCGCGGCAGCGGCAAGGCGCACGGGTGGCAGCACGGCGAGGGATGTGGACCTGGGACATGGAGTAGGGGATGCGTCGGGGCAAAGGGAGGGCAGCGGCATGCTGGTGTGTGGCGGGAGCGAGGACGCGGCCTCTTCTGTCGCACGCAAGGGTAGTGCGGGGAGTGATGGGGGCGTGCGGGGGGCGGGCCGCGAGGGTGATGAGAGCGCACAAGGGCAAGGGCAAGGGCCACCGTCGCGGTCGGTGTCTGGCATGACATCCGGCACGGAAGGGAGTTCCCCCCCCGGCACTCCCTGCTCTGCCAACCCTGGGATGGCACCCGAAGTTGCCGCTGCGCAAAATGTCGAGGACCTGCCTCCCACCGTTGGTGATGCCGCAGTGACGTCGGGTGGCAGCAGCAGCAATTTGGCATCGAGTACTGAAAACAGCAGTGGCAGTTTGGCTTCTAGCACCGAACAAAGCAATGGCAACCTGCCGGCGTCGAATGCCAACAGCGACAATGGGGTTGCGTCCGACAGCATGACTGCTAGTGGCGCCTCAACAACCGGCACCGCAAGTGACGCCACATCCTCTTCCGCCGCCGATGCCACCGCCCCCGCGATGTCCACCGCTGCCAAGGCAGCATCCCCCGCCAAGAAGCCTGCGGCGGTGGCGGCGGTGCTCAAGGCAGGTTCCAGCAGCAAGAAGAAGTTGAAGGTGGTCTCGCGCAAGGCGTCGGAACAGGCCAAACTGATGGCGGGGCAGGAGGACGAGCTGAACGCATGATCATCGGGTGCTTTCAAGTTGGTAGTATTTGACCGATAAGCTAACCAGGAGGGGGGCGCACAGAATGCTGGTGGCGGATGAGGTGATTGCCCACCGTGGGGTGCTAGTAAGTTGGCAGTATCGTCCAACCAGCTGATCCCTTGACCACGATGGGCCACCGAGTGCCATGGTGTGCTACGTGTGGACAAACAAAAGGAATGCTATGTTGAACCATGAGGGGTCGCTGGACGCATGGACTCATGAACGCAAGGGCACATGGACGCATGGGCGCATGGACGCATGGACGCATGGGCGCATGGACGCATGGACGCATGGACGCATGGACGCTTGGACGCATGACGCAGGACCCTTTGAGGGGCAGGCACAGTGCGATGGTGACCAACGAGCCACCGCTTCAAGCAGCCCCTGTCAGGTGAACCCTGGAGGGGCATCGGGCGCGGCGATCGGCACTTTGGTGGCACCCTGGAAGTTTGCATCCATCCACTTTGTCAAACGCGGTTGCTTGCGAAGCCATCGGCCCTTGGGCGCCGCTGGTGGCGGACTGGGTGGCAGCGCGGTTGAGTGAGCGCAGGCACGCCGTGTACGTGGCTTGCAAGCATGTGATGCGCGCAAGCGGTAGCGGTATGCGGGCGAGCACTTGGGGATGTGTGGTGGGGGCCAAGGAGAGCCCTGAAGGTTGTTGTACAGGATGGGGCCCGGTGGATGGCGGAGGAGGGAGGGGTGCCATGCATGCGCTGGGATTGTAAATTGAACTGTCTCTTGTACGTTGAACCTTGTATGAAAGAAGGGCAGGAGACGGGGCTGGAGCAAAGAACACTATTTCTTGGAAGTGGGGTATCTTGGTGGGTGTATCCCATTTGTAAAAATTGCCATCCATATGTGCTAGTACTCACTTGCGGGACGTAAGGTGCCACAACGGCGGGGGCATTGACCACCTGGCCGTCAGTGGCGCCCATCCTTTAGTGCTCAATTTATCAACCTTGAGCCTTGGTGGCAGTATATTACTCGTTTGATCAATCAGCCGTGGCCCTTGGTGGCAATATACTAGAGCCACGCAGGCCAATGCCGCACAGTGTCAGTCAGTGATGAACGGGTGAGTCACAAATGTAAACATGCAATCAGAAAGTAAACATGCTGAACATTAGTTGTCTCACTTACGATGCTTGTATTTTCCCCCTCCCTGTCTGTTCAAGGACGGAGATTGAGGAGAGGAGTCGCATGGCCTTGCATTGAAGGCATGCATGCCAGGTGCTTTGTGCACTGCGTTGTGACGGAGTTACTTCCCAATTGGGATACCAAAGAGTAGAGATCTGTCCTTACACGGTTCTGGGATTTTGCCTGGCCCAAAGACTGGTCCAGTGTGCAAATCATTAATTCATTAATTCGTTAATTGATTCATTAATTAATTAATTAAGAACATAAGTCCGTTGGGAGTACATGTAGCACATATCCCTGAGAAGGGGCGTATGGCTTTGAATACATTCTGGGCTACTTCCTGCAAGGGTAGGGTGTAAACTACACCTGCTCTATGTGCACCTTGAGTGCAGGTCTTGCTGCACCACCATGATGTATCAGAGGCCTGGCATGGGGTGGAAGATTATTATGGCTAGGCAATAGCTAGGGCATGGCTTCTAAATGTTAAATTAATGCATCATCCATGGGTGAGATCCCATCATAGGCAGAGCTTGGCTGAATTCTTAAGGTATCATCCATGGGGGGCGGCATTATGGGTGCACATGCGCGTAGGCGTGTGCCACGTGAGCGCTAGGCTAAGCCTGACTAATCTATACACGACTGTAATACATTCGACATGGGGGGCCTAGGCCTCTCCGTGATTTGGAAGAAGATGATGGACAAGGCCAAGTGGGCCCAGGTCATAGAGGACAACGAGCCCCCCCCAGTGGGGAAGCGCCCGCGTGTGCAATCCCGCGGGAGGCACGCTAGATAGCTCCCCCTAGGGCAGCATGCGGCTGCCTAGATAGCTGATGTAGTTAGAATGTTGTTAGATAGATGTAGTATGTAGCCAATGTAGATAGATTAGACCGGTAGGAATGTGTGCACCCGGATCCATCCATTCATCGGGGTTAATGCTCCGTGACTCCCCAACGGGAGCACGAGTCTAATTAATTAATTAATTAATACATTCGACATAGTGCAAATCATATAGCACTACTTGTCTAGTATTACTGTAAGAATGTTGAAAGGTTCGCATGGCTAGCTTGAAACCTGCATGGTACGTCAATGCTAGCTGATGCGTCAACATCAGCTGATGCCATCGGAGCGGATGAGGCAGTGTTCAAAGTGCGAAGAAGAATTGTTGGTGGTGCTTCAGCACGTCATATCCATATCAATTTAATTTCAAAAAAAAGAAGTCATCTATACAATTAGTCGTTTCACTAAATAATACAATGTTGGGGATTAATGAATTAATTAATTAGACTCGTGCTCCCGTTGGGGAGTCACGGACTTTAATACAATGTTGGGGATTGAATTGAATTGAATTGTAACATAACTCCGTTGGGAGTATATGTAGCACATAGCCCAGAGAAGGGGCATATGGCCTATCATACATTCTAGGCTACTTCATGCAAGGGTGGGAATGTAAGCTACCCCTGCTCTAGGTGCACCAGGGCACCTGCACCCTCATGGTCTATCACGCTATGCCCGGGTAAGGGGGGAGCATGCCTGTGAGGGAGGAAGATCATCATGGCTATATACAAGAGCTAGGACATGGCTTCTCGACAGAGAGCATCTCTCTGCATGGCATAGCATGGCTCAATTCTTAATGCAACATCCATGGGGGTCCCGTTATAGGCAGGGCTTGGCTAAATTCTGTAGACAACATCCATGGGGGCCATTATGGGCGCACATGCGCGTGGGCCACATGCTAGGCTAAGCCTGACTAATCTACACTACTGGTATGAATTCCCTAGTCTGGGGTGGCAGGAGGGGGCTGCCAGGGCTTGTGGTCAACGTGGATGACCGCCCCCCTCCAGTATACCGGCTTCCCCCCTGCGCTGTGCCGGAGCTGAAGGTAGGTCGGCCATAGCTCGCGTCGCCGCTGTTGCTGAGCCAGGGTCAAGTCGTCGTCCAGCGTGAAGCGAGTCCTCGAGAGCTTCTTGCGGCATTTAAGGAACGACAGCTTGTCCGCCATGTACTTAAAGGTGAGGAGCACGGGTGCCGGGCCAGCCTTCCCCCGCGCGCGGGGGAGGCGGACAGCCGACACGTCCAGCTCACCAGTGAGTAGCATGGGGGCAAGAATGTCGCGCTTAAATGCCTCAAGAAGGCCCGTGGAGGTCTCACCTGCCGGCTGGTCGAAGTGCTTGACGATGACATTGTGGCTGCGCCGGGCGATGTCGGTTTCCTCGCGAAGGTCGAGGGCTTGTTGCTTTAGTTGTGCCGAGATGGTGGAGGTGGTGGAGGTGGTGTGCTGCTTAAGCAAGTCCGCCCAGGTGGAGGGAACATCACTGGCCGGGCCAGCAGGTGCCGGCTGGGCAGCGATTTCCTGCACCGCTTGGGCGGTGAGGCCGGCGGTGTCATGCAAGCTCTCAAGGGCGGTGGCGGTGGCTTGAAGGCGTTGGTCGACGTCGAGGAGCTGGGCTTTGATGTCGGCAGTGAAGGCGGAAACGGCGGTGGAGGTGGAGGCGGCGGCGGTGGAAATGTGAGGAAGTTCAGCAGTCAGCGTGCCGCCGATTGCTGAAATGTCGGCAGCAAGGGGGGTCACGTGCTGCTGAAAGGCTTCCGTCAGGATGGAACGGAGTGTGGGGGCGGAGATGGATGGAGCCCAGATCTCGCCGTCAGAGCGCTGGAGAAGGGAGTTGAGGACGACGTGCTGGAGTTCGGGGCGGGAGCAGCCAAGCATGGCGCCGGAGGCTAGCCAGGGGCTGCCGTTGCTGCAGAGGAGGCGACCTTGGTCGGAGAGATGGAGGCACAGGTCGTAAAGCGAGGCGTAGTCCCCGAAGAAGATGCAGTCCATAGCATCCTCAGGAGACATGTTGTTCCAGTCGTGGTCATCGACCTTGAAAGGGTGGAACCGAAAGCGCGGTTCCGAGGGGCGGGACCATCCTGTTTTGTCGGCTGGGCGGGTGCGTTTCGGGTCAGGCGATGCCGATGGCGAGGCTTTAAGCCCGGGAGGTTGCTGGGTGGCTACCAGTGCACGACTAGTGTCACCGCTGCCTGCCGGACCTGATGGCGAAGCTGCAGCCGAAGCTGCCGCATTTTCATGGGCGAGCGCATCCGCCAAACTGCGTTGCGTCAAAGGATGTTTGCTCGTCATATATTGCGTGTTAGATTCGGAAAATTATATCAGCATGTGCGTCTTAGAAAGACGAAGCGATAGTGATATTCACAGCTGAATTTGGGGCTCAAACGTGAAAGTTATGAGCTCCGCCGTCAGCCATGGCTACCTCGTGGCTCGTGGCTAGCTGTGTGTGATATGATAGCAATGATGATGTTGGGGATGGCATCCTGTAAGTAACGGTAAGTGCGACTACTAGTAGACTACTAGTAGAACATCCACTGAAGGCATGTCACGGAGTACCCGATGAGGTACTTTTCTACGTGGATACTTCACCCGTGAAGGCAAGCTAGTGGCGCGACTCACTCGCCCGGCCAGCTCTGGAGTCGCAGATAGCAGCTTCGCGATTTCCGGACTATCCAAGACGCGACTGTACGCTCGGCCATGATGATGCTGGCGTCCTGTGATGATATGATCTCAATTGGCCCTAGCTGGATACTATACAGTACTATTTATAAATCGATGACGCATGCACGTACACCATTAATTAATGAATGAAATAATGAATTAATTAATTAATTAAACACGTGAGCTCCCGTTGGGGAGTCACGGACTGCACCAGCTAGAGTGCTTTTAATATCCTACAGGAGTGTGCATGCAGCAGGCCGCAGGGGGCAGAGAACCCCCCCTTCCCTCATGCCACAGAGTGCACAATCGGACCCGTCGAAACGATCCGGCATCCGGCCCTGTGCATGGGTGCAATAAAGCTTCGACACAGCCAAAGTCCAATGGCAGGCCGGGTGGGGACCTGTGCATTAACTGCACGCTATATGGCCGGGTTGGACGTACCACCCACGTGACATGCAGGATCGATTGATGATGTCTACACTATGTTCAGTTAGGGCTGCGTGACCTCTACGTTGATGTATTGCTATGGGCCGACTGCCAGTTCATGGCCCGGATTCGGCAGCGCTGTGTTTGGCTCCGCATATTAATTAATTAATTAATTAATTAATTAATTAATTAATTAATTAATTAATTAATTAATTAATTAATTAATTAATTAATTAATTAATTATGTATGTAGCCCTCGTGCTCCCGTTAATTGGGGAGTCACAGAGCATTGCCCCCGATGGATGGATGGATGGATGGATGGATGGATGGATGGATGGATGGATGGATGGATGGATGGATGGATGGATGGATGGATGGATGGATGGATGGATGGATGGATGGATGGATGGATGGATGGATGGATGGATGGATGGATGGATGGATGGATGGATGGATGGATGGATGGATGGATGGATGGATGGATGGATGGATGGATGGATGGATGGATGGATGGATGGATGGATGGATGGATGGATGGATGGATGGATAGGGACACACAATCCTACCAGCCTAATCTATCTACAACAACAAGCCAACTCTATTCTAAGCTCTCTACCCTAGGGGTCCTGTCTAGCGTGCTTCCCTCTAGCGTGTTTGCAAGCGCATATACTACGGGCTACCTTTAGTAACGCATTTACTACCGGCTACCTTTAGTAAGTTCACGTTAATTCATTAATTAAACTCGTGCTCCCGTTGGGGAGTCACGGAGCACCGAAGTGCTTTCATCCCTGTGTGTGCACAACAGGAAGAAAGGGCAGAGACCCCCTTGGCTCCTTCATGCCAGAGGCATGGGCACACAGCAGCAATCGGACACGCGATAAACGATCCGGCAAATTCTGTGGGGTGCAATAAGACCTGGCATGTGAGCATATCATGCATAACAAGGAGCGCGGGCAAGTAACCTGATCATAGCCACTAGTAGGACGTAGCATGGCTGTACAAAGGTTAAGCTAAGGCTATGGCTGGTTGTGTACCGTGCGTTAGCGGGCACGTGACTAGGTATGGTGGCTCGGCTAGTCTAGGCAAACATTCTAGGCATGGCTGCCATGGCAGCAGTGACTACCAATGATTCAAGCTAGGGCTATTCTAGCCGGCCGCAGGGGGCGACCACATCTTTTGGTTGATAATCAGGTCCCCGCCCCTCGATCCAGTACACTTTTGGCTTCTGTGGCCGGTCCTGCTTGTGGCGGAGTTATTCCGGCCACAGGTCGCGTCGCTGCTGCTGCTGAGCGGGGCCGGGTCAGGTCGTCGTCCAGCATCCAGGTGAGTTCGTGCACAACCTCTTGCAACGAGAGATTGAGGATCGAACCGCTGCTTGTCCTCGATCAGGGGAGGGGAAGGTGAGCAGGACTAGTGTACATGGTGGGAGCCGCCTTGTCCCGTGAGTGGGAAAGGCGGTGGCACCCGCGCAGTTCTACCTCACCTACCTGGGTCCATGAGGGCCTAAGAAGCTGGTTCTTGAGCTCGTCGGCAAGGGTGGTTGACGTCTCGCCTGGCTTCTGGGGGAAGCGACGCAGCACCACTCGGCACTCACGGCGAGTGGGGTCGGTGGCCTCCCGTTGTTCGGCCTGGCGGTGGTCCTCCAGCTCCTGGAGTACACGTTGGTAACAGCCTATGCACCCGCATGTCTACCCGCGCACTTTGAACAGCCTCCACTGTTTCATTGTGCCATCTGGACAATGCCCCGCCATGTCACCCACGCGCACATTTCAGCATATTAGTGCACCCACAGTTATGCCAGACTCTCCTCGTAGTGCATGAGTGAGTTTAGATCAAGCAGCTGTGGCTTGCCTCCTGGCATGAGGGAAGACACGGTGACTCTGCCCGGCCCGACCCCCCGTCCCAGTGTGCAACCTACATGCAGGGATGAAAAGCACCTTAATAACTCTGTAATATTGTGCTCCGTGTCTCCCCAATGGGCGGGAGCGCGTGAAATTAATTCGACATGTATAAAGTCAAAACATAGCAGGTGCAGTAGGGCTGCATGCCCCATGTCCAGTAAGTAAGTAAGTAAGTAAGTAAGTGAGTAAGTACTTGCGTGCCTACTCGTCAAGAAGCTAGACGCCATCACCGCCCAAACCGAGGCCCTGTGTCACGTCCGTGATCATTTACGTCCGTGCACTCAAGAAGTTACGCGGTTCGGAATCGTTACCGACGTTTGGTTGGTTCCGATTCAGTAGGCCGCAGGCTTTGTTCCTTGGGCCGGTGTGGAGCGCCGCGCCGGAAAGGCCTGAATTTCTAGAGTGACAGTCTTAGGTGACCTGACTTAGGTTCAGGCGCAAGACTTTGGGGCGCAAAGCCTTGGTGGCTTGCGCAATATTCCGGTGCGTGACATTTGGCAGTTATGAATCTTTTGTATTGTCCAGACGGAATGATGTTCAGTCCATCTGACAAAGCTAGATACGCAGATCGTAGTGTGCGGTGTGCTGGCTCGCACGTGGTTGTCGAACAGACTTGCTCTGCATTTTGCTGGCAGTCTAACTGCACGTCAGGCGGCTTGCTGGCAAATGCGACAGCGCATGGATGCCGGGATTTTTGGAGGTATTTAGGAGCAGCGCAGCGGCCATGGTGGTCGTTGTTCGCTCGTTTCTCTCCCTCACAACTAGTTTGTTGTCTTCATGGGGTTAAACTTCTCGAACAGCCCGGAGCAGCCCCCGTGAGTGGTTGCATGTCGTTGCCATGACGATGGTTGATAAGATTGACAATGGTTTGATCCGGTTGGGATGTTGTTGGCATTGTGGACGAGAAACGTTCTGCTGACCCGGGAACAGTCCCGGGAAAGGGCCGGTTCGTCGTTGGCCAGTGTGCCAGTAACTGGGACATGAGCGCAGAGTCACACAGTTGATATAGATTATGACGTAAGTAAACACTGTTGCGCCACAGTGGCGTCATGGTCGGTCTGTGGTGATTTCGATGGGTCTCAAGGATATGTAGTTACTCTTACAGTTGCGGCAGCACAACTCGGCATTCATTGTAATTTGTCAAATGTTATGGAATGAATGGTTTGGGCATTGCTTTCATCATAAAGCATTATTGCAATCTTCATAATATAAATATCGGCTGGCTGCGCTGCCTGTCATGAAGGTGGTGGTGCCGTCAAGGACCACACCTATCATTTCCACATTATTTAAACGAGCGAACAACCCTTGGCGGGTTCAGTTCGGACAGCCTGAGCCGGAGATATACCCAAGCTGCTTGCAGAATCAAGCACTTGGAAGAGGATTAAGCTTATCCTTTAAAAAGCTATGAAGAGGATTAGGCTTATCCTTGAAAAAGCCATGAAGAGGATTATGCTTATCCTTGAAAAAGCACTGAAGAGGTTATTGCTTAGCCTATTTGAAAAGCATGTGTGGTCCTGTCGTGGGAATTTTTTTTTCCCTATGTGATCCTCTTTTTGACTTTTTGGCTCTTCATTTTTTCGAGCTAAAAAGTGGGGGGGAATATAGTGGATCACACACAAGAGTACTCTATTGCTATGGATATGCCTTCCAAGTGATAGGCTAGGATATAATGGCACGCAAACGCGACAGCTGTCACGTCCGTGATCATTTACGTCCGTGCACTCAAGAAGTTACGCGGTTCGGAATCGTTACCGACGTTTGGTTGGTTCCGATTCAGTAGGCCGCAGGCTTTGTTCCTTGGGCCGGTGTGGAGCGCCGCGCCGGAAAGGCCTGAATTTCTAGAGTGACAGTCTTAGGTGACCTGACTTAGGTTCAGGCGCAAGACTTTGGGGCGCAAAGCCTTGGTGGCTTGCGCAATATTCCGGTGCGTGACATTTGGCAGTTATGAATCTTTTGTATTGTCCAGACGGAATGATGTTCAGTCCATCTGACAAAGCTAGATACGCAGATCGTAGTGTGCGGTGTGCTGGCTCGCACGTGGTTGTCGAACAGACTTGCTCTGCATTTTGCTGGCAGTCTAACTGCACGTCAGGCGGCTTGCTGGCAAATGCGACAGCGCATGGATGCCGGGATTTTTGGAGGTATTTAGGAGCAGCGCAGCGGCCATGGTGGTCGTTGTTCGCTCGTTTCTCTCCCTCACAACTAGTTTGTTGTCTTCATGGGGTTAAACTTCTCGAACAGCCCGGAGCAGCCCCCGTGAGTGGTTGCATGTCGTTGCCATGACGATGGTTGATAAGATTGACAATGGTTTGATCCGGTTGGGATGTTGTTGGCATTGTGGACGAGAAACGTTCTGCTGACCCGGGAACAGTCCCGGGAAAGGGCCGGTTCGTCGTTGGCCAGTGTGCCAGTAACTGGGACATGAGCGCAGAGTCACACAGTTGATATAGATTATGACGTAAGTAAACACTGTTGCGCCACAGTGGCGTCATGGTCGGTCTGTGGTGATTTCGATGGGTCTCAAGGATATGTAGTTACTCTTACAGTTGCGGCAGCACAACTCGGCATTTGAAATGAACATTGTAATTTGTCAAATGTTATGGAATGAATGGTTTGGGCATTGCTTTCATCATAAAGCATTATTGCAATCTTCATAATATAAATATCGGCTGGCTGCGCTGCCTGTCATGAAGGTGGTGGTGCCGTCAAGGACCACACCTATCATTTCCACATTATTTAATATAGTGGATCACACACAAGAGTACTCTATTGCTATGGATATGCCTTCCAAGTGATAGGCTAGGATATAATGGCACGCAAACGCGACACCTGGCCGTGCAGGTCCCAGGCCGGGCCCACTTCAAATGTTCCGCCGTCCAAGCCAAGTGTGTGACACTTTTTCGCTATTTTCGCAAAAAAAAAATAAAATTTCGCACGAGTTCGCGTGATTTTCGCGTGATTTTCGCAAAATTTTCACACATTTTCGCACGATTTCGCACGATTTCGCACAATTTTGCATGATTTCGCACAATTTCGCATGGATTTCAACCAAGGGTCGTTTTGGGGAGTGACGTTTGACAAAATTTCGCATGAATTCACACACGTTGTGCACATCAAAATTTTTTACCGTCGACATTTTTCACATGAAATTTCGCACAATTTCAGCAAATTTCGCACAAATTCGCACGATTTCAGCAAATTTCACACGATTTCAGCAAATTTCGCACAATTTCGCACGATTTCGCACGACGAATCACTCTGCAGAGTGACGATCGTCGAAAAAGTAAAAAAAACGACCAAAAGTGTCACACTTTTCGGAACATTTGAAGTGGGCCCGGCCCCCAGTTAGTGCATGCAGCGCAGACGGCCACCGTGCATGCATCGCTGCCCAGGCAGCCCAGCCCACCCAGCCGGCAGATGGCAGCCCGCCCCTCGCAGCACTCCTGTACGCGGACCCACTGCGGTCAGCGACCACCTCGCTGGATGCCATCGCGACCACGGATACCATCGCGCCACCAAGCTGCAGGAGATTGAAGCCCAACACCGAGCCAACGCGCGCGAGGACACCGACCGCGCACGCCGCGCCAATGCCGAGTGGTGCTGTCTCGATTCGAGCAGCAGCCAGAGGAGAAGGTCAGGTCTCTTCAAGCCGAGCTCAGGAGCACTGAAGCTCCTTACCCAACTGGAACTCGCAGGTAAATTAGAACTGTGTGGGCACCGCCTTGGCCCCACTCATGGGACAAGGCGGCACCCCCGCCAGTCCTGCTTAGGTGTTCCCGGTTCCATAAGCCAGTCCTCTTTTATAGTATGATACAGATGTCATGGTGGTGCAGGTGCACCCAGAGGTAGGTGGCACTGGGTTACATTCCCCCAGGCCTACCTGTAGCCCTACGAGTAAACTTGCTGCATGCGTATAAATATGTACATCGCCATCACACTATCATGAGTGAACGATAATAAAAACAGTCTGATTTAGATCTATATCCGGGTCCAATATGTAAATGGGTGAAATTGGGCTACGCTGATTTCAGCACATTACAGGCAGCAGACCGCATGGCATGGCAATGTGCACTGCAATTTTCCACCCCAGGCCAACCAGTACAATACAACTGGCCCACTGGCGGAGTGCATGTGCGCATGGTAGGGTCTATCCCAGAAAACTGTAAGAAGTTAGCGCCGGGCAGACAGGAACATCAATGATAGAGTTAGCAGGCTGGTTTCCGGCTCACAGGTTGCAACTAGATCTCACTTCCACAACCTGCATGCACTAACACAGTACCGTGTTGCGGCGGCGATGGTTTGGCCCAACCAGCACATCCTCCTGTACCAAGTTGCTTGCATCCGCATCATTATCAAAGCCTCCATCCAGGGCATCCGCGAGGTAGCACAGGGAGCTTCCCTTGGTGCTGGCGGCGGGACTGCCAACCCTGGACGCCCCTCCCCACTCTAGGCTGGACAACCCAGTCGTGCCCGCGCGCACCAGATTGTCATCCTCGTACCAGTCAGAGCCAATGTCACCGTGCTCCCTGCCTTCTCTGCCCTGGCTGTGCGCTTTCCGTGCACCCGCTGCGCCCATCGCCGCCTTCATGTCACAGTCCTCGGGCACATGGCTGCCTCCCAGCCACTTGGCACCGATCACCCTGGGCGAACAGGGTCCCTGGGTGCCCAGGGGGCTGCTCGCTCGTCCACCGGCCTCCCGTGCAGCGGCAGAGGCCCTCTTTTGCAGCTTGCCCGACTTGCGGCCCCTCCCTGCTCGATCTCGCCCACCAGCCATGGCCGCCTTGTCTGGGGACGGTGTCTTCCCATGCTCTGGCTGGGCGGCCACGGGCTGGCCACTGACATTCAGTTTCTCCTCCTCAAAGTCCTGCCTGTCTCGTTCACTTGGGCTACATGTTGGCTCTCTTTCCTCCACATGCTTTGCGGCAGGGGCATCCAGGGGCTGCCCCCCTGTGGCAGAGGGCAAAAGGGTGTCGTCCATTTTGGCGCGTGCGGCACCCAACCCGCTCTGTGGCAGCCCCAGCTTGCGACACATGGCGTTGCAGCGGTGCGTGCTGAAGAAACGCGCAATGCCTTGCCGGCCGAAATTGCCCAGGCCAAAACCAGTGTCGCTCACGGAGTGGATCTGGGGGTCCGTCCAGCAGTCCTCCACACCTGCAGGGGGGGATATAGACGAAAAACGCATGGATGTGTGGGTTATGCCGGCCAGGGGCCCAAGTGAGCGGCTGGAACGGGCCACACTGGCAACCGATTGCTCTCAACAACGAGCAAGTAAAGATTCTAAGAATGGTTAGGGGAGGAGGCTCAATGCACAATAAAACTGGCCGGTACAGCACAATTTAGATCCAAAATATGATCAAACAATTTGTGCCTCTTTGCATTTTTTATACTTACGAGTTACCAAATAGTTAACATTGGACAGTTCATGATGCGCCAGCTATCGCAGCCTTCAATGCAACGCCTAGAAAAAAAAATTACATGTAAAACTCATAAACGCCAGACGTCTCTGGTTCTACTATTGGCAGGAGGTATGAGCATTGAGAGCACAGCGCCCTCCCTCAGCCAAGAAAACCGTTGTACGTTGACGCAAATAATAAACGGTCACCATAGCGAGCAATGTTATCGAGATTTTTATCGACATATTGTAAGAATAAGATTGCATGGCTTACCCTGGATGTCACAAATAAGGAGGTCGTGGTTGGATGCCTCGTACGTGAAGTGGCTGAATGCCTGCGGTGTCTCCTGCCCTGAGAACAGCCCCCCATCGTTGTCATTATACTTCCTGTGAACACACACGGCGAAAGACAGGACCGATTGATGAGGAAGGTGCGATGCGGAAGGTTGCACCCCCCACAGTGTCAGCACGTGGGCATGCCATGGACACTCAACAGTATGATTATCAAGGGAAAAAACAGCAAACTTCCCAATCTATACACCGGCATTATGTGCTGACATTGTTACGCGGGTGACAGATCCATGTGTGTGCCAACGTGGCATAGTCAAGTAGTGAGTGCTCTACGAATTGCAAGTACGCATTGCACCCTGGTTACTCAACTGGTCCCATCGGCCATGCATGTCATGACCCACAAGACCAGGGCAGGACTGGGTGCCTTGCAAAGGGTGCGATGGGCGGGGGGGGGGGGGGGGGGAGTGTACGCAGACCCAAGTACAAGGGGCAAAAGCAAGCTCAGGCGTGGCAATGTGTTGCACCCCCCACAGCACACGCTCAATAGGGCGGTGTGGGTCGCAATATCAAGGAGACAACAAGCCTGGGAGGACGCAGTATGCCCATCCTATTCACTTATGGTATTGGTAACCCCAGGAATAGCGATGATAGGATTGATGTGGTCGTAACAATGGTCCTGGCTATCGGCTATCGGGGTCCATAGAAATCATCGGTGTCCGCAGTGGGTAAAGTCTGCCTAGCCATCCTTCATGTTGGATCAACCGACAGGCGCTCTGCTACCGCCGAAGTTCCAGCATAGACATCTCTCGCGTGACTGGGTGCCCTTGCCGACAATGACCACCCAGCTAAAATGACCGCTTGAAACCCATCATGGCCACTCACTGCTCACCTATAGTGACCATGCATAGTGAACGCTCACCTATAGTGACCGCTCAGCAGTGGCTCGATGTTGCACATGTTGTACTTTTTGCGCTTGGTGAGGTGCACTACCTGGCAGGGGCCGGGGGATGGCATCATCAAAAGGGGGAGGCAGGGCAGTTTATGTCAGGGCATGGTGGGTTGGGGCAGGGTGGGGCAGGGCAATATGAGGAAGCAGAAGACTCAACACGCACTGTGGCTGATCGGTAGCTCTCTCGAGTGCAACCACCGTCAAGCTGGCCAGGGAGTTCAGTTCCATGCCAGGGAGGAAGCATGCACCCTGACTCCTGGTCGTCCCTGGCCAAACAGCTCACCTGGGTGGGCAAGAACGCGACTTTTCGGGGGCTCACGCCTGCGCGAGGTGAGCCGGGTAGACAAGGTGCACGGGGAATGCGTGGGGCAGCAAAGGAGAACCAGGGGACGCGTGGCGGAATAAGAAGCATGCGGGCGCCATGTGCGCATGTGCAAAACGAGCATGTGGCATAAAATAACTCAGTACAGTATGAGCTATGCAGCACAGTGTGAGCGTTGCGTGACTCATCAGTCGCACTTGAACCGCATAAATCAAGCAGATAAGGACCCTACACAGAAGAAAAAACGAGTAGATAGGCATAAATCAAGCAGATAAGGACCCTACACAGAAGAATAAACAAGTAGATAGGCATAAATCAAGCAGATAAGGACCCTACACAGAAGAAAAAACGAGTAGATAGGCATAAATCAAGCAGATAAGGACCCTACACAGAAGAATAAACAAGTAGATAGGCATAAATCAAGCAGATAAGGACCCTACACAGAAGAATAAACGAGTAGATAGGCATAAATCAAGCAGATAAGGACCCTACACAGAAGAATAAACGAGTAGATAGGCATAAATCAAGCAGATAAGGACCCTACACAGAGGAATAAACGAGTAGATAGGCATAAATCAAGCAGATAAGGACCCTACACAGAAGAATAAACGAGTAGATAGGCATAAATCAAGCAGATAAGGACCCTACACAGAAGAATAAACAAGTAGATAGGCATAAATCAAGCAGATAAGGACCCTACACAGAAGAATAAACGAGTAGATAGGCATAAATCAAGCAGATAAGGACCCTACACAGAGGAATAAACAAGTAGATAGGCATAAATCAAGCAGATAAGGACCCTACACAGAAGAATAAACGAGTAGATAGGCATAAATCAAGCATATAAGGACCCTACACAGAACAATAAACAAGTAGATAGGCATAAATCAAGCATATAAGGACCCTACACAGAATAATAAACAAGTAGATAGCCAAGCTAACCATGGCCAGAGACCCTAGCGTACTGGCCCCAGGAAAAGTGCAACCGTGGACACAGGCACAAAAGGGCATTTCGTGTGCGTAGTTTGCTGTCCTTGCCATGATGCACGCGCCCCACACGCGCCCCCGGACATCAGACCAAGGAGGGTAGATAGGGTCATAGAACCCATCAAACACTTGAGGGTACAGGGTCATACAACCCATCCACCATGCCACCATCCAGCCGCCCATCTTGGCCATGTTACACAAAGCCAAGATTCCAAGAGCCCGCATGGAGGAACCCGAAGCGCACACTTGTTGCAGATGCAGCCTGCCGGTCTGCCCCGTGCACGTCTTGTGTTTGTAGGCAACGCCATGCTGCGGCGCCACATCCACTATAGACACGTCTACTCAACTCCGCCCACTCCATATGTCACCTTCGATAGATACGTCACCTACGATAGACACGTCACCGACTAGACATGAGACCTAGCAAAAGCGATGAAGCGCCGCGAGACTTGCCGGTCTTGTTGAACTCCTGCGCGTAGCTGTCGGCGACGGATTGCATGCGCACATCTGTGGGTGTGGGGAGACAGGACACCGTGACGCATGTCAGCATCCAGGAATCAGGAGCGGTGTGGCCCGCACAATGCGGGCAGTTAGAACACCGGTCGAAAAGGTTAAGGAGTACGAACAGAGGCATGATGATCACTCATGCACGCACAGAGGTGTGATGCGCATATATGTACCGGCCTTTACACAGATGTACGGCGGTCAGCATAAGGCGCGCACTCCGATGGGTCCCCAAGATGCGCGTAGCATGTGACCGTGCTGAACGAGTCTGCACGAGACCATGCATGCTCGGAGGTGCGGGCGTGCGGTATCCAGAATTAATGTCTCCGTGGTTCTCCCAGCCCTCCACGGAAGCGATACTCTAGGGCAGCCCTCTGCGGTACGCAGAAACCCCTCCATCGCACGTAGCAACAAACAAACCCCTCCACGGTACACAGCAACAAACCATTGCGAGCGCTCACCCGCGAAGAACACCGACGGGTTGAGCGTGCCAAAGGACCTGCGCGGGAACTTGGCGGCGAAGATGAAGAGGTTGTTGGCCATCGTGTCCACCTCGAATAGGCGCAGCACCTGGAGGGATGGTGGGGCAGGAGGATCAATAGGACATGTGTTAGGTTGGTCAATAGGACCAGGTGTTAGGATGATCGGTAGGACAACACGTTCGGTTTATATAGTAAAAGTTTATAGTAAAAGTACTTAGTAAAAGTATATAGTAAAAGTATATAGTAAAAGTACATCGTAAAAGTACATAGTAAAAGTATAAAGTACAAGTACACAGTAAAAGTAGATAGCGAAAGTATCTAGTAAAAGTATTCAGTAAAACAGTTAGAGCCACATGAGTATCATGCTGCGCTGAGGAACCACCCTATTCTCTTCCCCTTTCCCCTCACCCCTGTGTGGTTAGCCTTGCGCAGGATAGCCCCTAACCAACTTACGATCTGGCAGAAGTAAGGGTCAGTTGTAGCTCTCGCAACGCCTAAATGGCATGGCATGTACGATACTTCAGGTTTCCATGGATGTGCCGTGGCATGGCACGACGCGCTTTAGAGTGTGATGAGTATCCTTGTAACAAAGGAACAAATTTCAATCACTTCTTTCCACGAGCGTACCAGACTCAAACAATGGGCACATGGCATGTCCCTAACTCTTGTGATGAAGGGGCGGGAACCAGCAGAAGTGGTGGTTGACCGTGGCGGTCATATGTCACTACAAGTTGCCGTCAAGATCTGACAAGCAAACACGATGGTGGCCCAAAGCGAGTCAACCACCTCGGGGAAGCCACCATGCTCACGCCACAAGCTGCTGACCACTTGCTCCATTGTGCCTATGCACATCGAGGAAGGTGCAGGCAACAAAGGCAGCAGATATATGCAATTAGGCGGAGAGGGAGCCTTGGGGGCAATCAAGGCGCAGCCGAGCGTGGACACTGCGGTGAATGGTGACATAAGGAACCAGTGCGTGCGTACGGAAAGTAGTAGTAGTAGTGGAGCTACTTCAAAGGGTTTGGCTTCCGTAAGTATGTGCGGCGGTTGCACGATGGTGTGGCGGCCTGTGGGGTTATAGATGCACAAGCATGCATGACGAGCGTACATGCCCACGCGCATACTGGCCCCCAGAAAAGTTATGTCGGTTCCTCAAGCCCTCACACCATCCCACCATCACACCGTCATACCACGTCACACCCTCACGCCCTCACGCCCTCACGCCCTCACGCCCTCACGCCCTCACGCCCTCACGCCCTCACGCCCTCACGCCCTCACGCCCTCACGCCCTCACGCCCTCACGCCCTCACGCCCTCACGCCCTCACGCCCTCGCGCCCTCACGCCCTCACGCCCTCACGCCCTCACGCCCTCACGCCCTCACGCCCTCACGCCCTCACGCCCTCACGGTGAAGGCGCCCACACCACCCAAGAGTGGCTCCTCCCTGAATCCCCTCCAGGATGCCTGAGACATCGTCTATAAGATCCGTCCTAGAAGCATACGGGTGGCACTGACCTCAGTAACTAAACTATGCTTGTTAATGAAAAGTGCGGCACATAATATACATGGCTATCGCAAATGAAAGCTAAAGCCCATGCTATACAAGGCATAGTCACAAGTGACCCCCCCCACCGATCGCGCCACAAGGCCACCCCTCCCTCCGCACGACAGCACATCCCAACCGCACCCAGAAAAGGCAGCACCCTGCAGTACAGGTTAGCGAGGCAGCCTCTTGTGGTTGGATTGCGCCCACCCTCGCCCTCACCTGGCGCATGCTGCCCTTGGCGATGACGCACCGGTCGTCCAGCACCACCATCACGTGCGTTTTGGTCCAGCTACGGGTCTCCAGCGAGTAGCTCCACTTGACCGCGGGCTCCGCCTTGAGGTTCATGGGCCGACCCAGGCCCAAGCCACTGCTGCGGAGGTGGGCAGCGGGGCCCCTGGGGGTGAGCAGCGCCTTGTGGTGGTCGCCGCTGGGGGACCTGGGTGGCTGGTCGGAGCTCCGGAGGGTGTCCAGCTGGCTGCCGGTTGCGGTGCCATCACTGCCATTGTCGTCAGATCAGAAAGCAACAAAAGTGAAAACGCTAGCGGCCCAAATCTGAGATTCCGCGGAACACAGAAAGGAAGAAAGCCCAGAAGCTACCAGCAAGGAATCGAACATAGGACCTTTGGCATGATCTCGCGGCTGTGTGAGTCTCCTGATCTGAAGGCATCTCGCTTAACGTTTCGAAACAGCCCAACTGCGAAAAACCAACTGCAATGTTAGGATGGCCCTCTCCCCACCCCCCACCCCCCATGTGAACATTCCGCTGTCAGCACGTAATTTTGACGTTATTCCTACCATACTTGGCTAGTTAGTAGTACTCACGTCATTCCTACCATACTTGGCTAGTTAGTAGTACTCGCGTTATTCTTACCATACTTGGCTAGTTAGTAGTACTCACGTTATTCCTACCATACTTGGCTAGTTAGTAGTACTCACGTTATTCCTACCATACTTGGCTAGTTAGTAGTACTCACGTTATTCCTACCATACTTGGCTAGTTAGTAGTACTCACGTTATTCCTGCCATAATTGGCAAGTTAGTAGTACTCACGTTATTCCTACCATACTTGGCTAGTTAGTAGTACTCACGTTATTCCTACCATACTTGGCTAGTTAGTAGTACTCACGTTATTCCTACCATACTTGGCTAGTTAGTAGTACTCACGTTATTCTTACCATACTTGGCTGGCTAGTAGTACTCACGTTATTCCTACCATACTTGGCTAGTTAGTAGTACTCACGTTAATCCTACCATACTTGGCTACGTTGGGCCTCTCCTAGAGAGGGTTGCCCCATGACTCCCAGGCGTGTATGCGCCTGTGCCCGTGTGTGTTGTGGCAGACGTCAGAAAACAGACAGCAGCGCTCACCCTCCCTCATCCTCCTCTCCCTTCCCTGCCCTCACAAATAGGACTCTCGCCCACCAATGCGGCGGACCCGAGAGTGCGTCAAGTTCCACGGCATGAACCAAAACATGTGGTATGGGTAATGGGTCCATCCACCGCCTCTTGATTGCAGCTAAATGGCCCACATGTCCGTGGTCGGTTGCAATCCTACTCTCATAGGTGTCGCTGTGGTCCTTCCTCCCTGGCAGTGCCTTCACCGTTCACGGTACGGCACGATGGTAGCGAGCCTCGCAACGTGTGGGAGCACCCAGGCTCACAAAATGTTTCCAGGATAAGAGATGGGTGGGTATCCGAGTACAGCGGATGGCCATTTTAAGCCATGATAAAAAAAGTCCCACCAGGTAAGTTAAAGAGGGAAAGCACTTCTATCTGGGTTGGCCAACGTACCCTATGTAAGAATCAAGCAGGCCGTTCAGTACAGCATCTGCCGCGTGGCGTGGGTCGGCGCGTTGAAGTCGCGGCCGGGGTGGAGGCGGGGATGTGGCATCTCTTGCGTGGGCCTTCTTGGCTGCATCCCCCGACATAGCTTTTCCGGCACGGCCCGATGTCCCGATGTCGTCCACGCGTACGCCGTCCTCGCCTACGTATTCTGCTTGTAACACGGCCAACCCGATATCGTAACGGTGCAGCTTCTCGCTTCGCCGAGCCCTGTGTTTCTGCTGAGCTTCAACCTTGGCTATCTCGACATCCGGCCTGGCTTCGGAGACCACTACCGGGTAAGGTTTGTCGAGGTAGTATTCCTCGACACATGCGACATCTTTCAATTTGGCGGCAATGTCCAGCTGGGTGGTTCCCCGCGGTGGAGCTTGGACTTTCTGCATAAGGACGAGCCAGTGCGACGGGAACTTGGGTACAGATTGGACTTCCCGAGCCGCAGACCGTGGGAGCTCCAGCGATTATGCTGAACTGGGCCGATATTCTCGGCATGTCATATGAGCGCACGCTGAAATTAATGGGCAACTTGAAGGCACGGCCTTCATCGCAGAGCCGCGACCACAACTTCGCGAGCCATCGTTGACGTAGTGACATCTTTTCTGAGCAATTCATAAAATCAGTTGTCAGATTCCTTCTGGCCAAAGCCGCATGGTTACGAGTTACGTTGCGATGTGACACGGCCGTGAAGCTGGGCGACATGAAGGTTGCGCATGCATGCATTGGAATTTACCCCGCTTGTTTGACATGAAAGCCCGCTGACAGTACTACTAGATATACAACACTGTTTTGCGCAACAGTAAAGCAGTTTCTTTATGTTTACTCGTCACCAGTGGTCGCATCACCATCTTTTATTAAAAGTCCTTGGTCGTTTGTCTGTCATATCGCCAGTAAGCTTACTAGTGCAGCCCGGGAGAAAATGGGGTCGCAAGCGGTAATCGGTATCCTGTCACATTCTGGTGTCTGGTGCAGCCTGCTGCAGAGTGCAGCTCCAGCTTGGTAGTCACGTGCATGAGCGGCGCGACGCCTGGTTTTGGCACAACGATTGGACCGTGGACTGGACCCCTGTTTGGCGGGTAATCGGAACCGACATAGAACCCCTGGCAACGACAGTTCCCGCCATATTGCAACGTGGATGCCGCACCCCGCGCAGCCTGCACGGAATTGCATTTGCGACCAGGTTGCGACCTTTCGCGCGCGGCATAATTATGTGATTTTCGACCGCGTCCAAATGATCCCCCGGCACCTTGCATGAGGTTAGTATACCGGCCAGTACTAGAACTGAATGTCAGTGGCCTGGTTTTGAAACCGGCTCCGGCGGGCGGGTTATAGCTTCTCTTGGCTTGCCGTGGTCAGCAATGCCATCTCATAGTTCAGTCTTCGGGCGCCAACCCAACGGGAGCACGAGTCTAATTAATTAATTAATTAATTCTTGGCCAGCGGCCACTCACTGAGTCACGTGCTCCCCCAGCACTGCGCGGATCCATGTCATAAGATGTCGGTCATCCCGCCTTGCAGAGGGAGGTCCGAGCCGGTGTGGCCGGCTCACTGCAGGAGCTGCCCAGGCAGTACCGGGACATCCGGGAGGCTGGGTAGTTGTGTTGCGGAGTGCAGCGAGAATTATTTCGGGACTTCCTTGAGCCGAAAGACGCTGGACATTATGTGACTCCGTCATCATAGGCACTGGAGCGTCCGGCTCTCCATCAGTAAATAGCGGCCACTCCAAGCCGCCGTGGTCGACTGAAATCATCCCCCGTGAGCAAAAAAACCTTGCGTTCATGTGCTAAGTACTTGAGGACCTGGGTACTAGATTGTCCCCGGGTCAGCCGTCAGACGCTGCCATTCTCAAGAAGAGGGGAAAACGCTCGATCGTTGCCGGGCCGGTAAAAGCGATTCCATTTGTGTTTGTGGCAAGGCTTGCATCCATGGGCTCGGGCGAGGCGTTTGGTGATATGGTTGGGCGGGTAATCGGAGCGGCGGGGCGAGAGCAAGGGCGAGTGGGTTGGGCTGGGAGCCAGAAATCTCCTTTTCCATGGATTTCCAGATATCTGGACCGCATTTAGCTTTTCCAAGGGGTCTTCATAGCCGGAATCGTGACACACAGAACTTGCCTGATAACTGGCCTGCGCTGGTTGTCTCCTTGATAACTTTTTCAATACTGCGTTGCAGCCGTAACCGATTATACTGGCCTGCACTGGATTCCGAGTCGGATGTCCTGCCTGCGCTGGTTGCCTCCTTGATAAGTTGGCGGGTGCGTCTTGAAAAGCCGCGCATCGACTGCGAGTTCAGGATCCGTCGGACTGAATTCGGGGCTCAGACGCAAAAGTTCTGAGCTCCACCGTCAGCCATGACGAGCAAGATTCTCATACAAGTGCATGTGTATACAGAAAGACCTCTATTCCCGTGTTTTCTCCCGGCAGACTATTGGCATGTACGTGCGTGTGGCATACAATTCGATCATATCGTTGGTGTACATATCACAAACTTTCATTATTATTACATGCCGGCCTCGATCACTTGACTTAGCCAGTGGCATGATCCTGGTGCACATACTCGTAGACTACTTGATACTTGCGCTATGTGACAAGATCCCATGCATGAAAACCCGGCACGCACCTCGCATGCGGCATGTTCACGAAGGACTTGCAGGGGCCGACGTAAACCTGCATTCAGGTTTGCCTCTAGATTAAACACCATGGAGTGAGGAGCATCTGCCCTGTGCACACCACAAACGCAGGCCGGCTTGCAATCACAAGTAATTGATCCTCATATATATCCCTCAGAAAACCACCCACGCCTGGCATTCCACCTGTATCCCTACCACAAGGCTTCCATATACATGCCTCTCCGAAACCACTTTCCTTTGGATGCAGCAGCTTGAACAGTGTTATCAACAGCAATCCGTGACGAGTTTGGCATCCCAGTACCAAGTCCAACAGCCTGCTCGGTACCAAGCTGTCCAGAAAAATGCCCAACGAATCAAAATGCTCCTGGCTCCACAGGAGATTTGCTATAACGTGGCTATATGCAATGCATGTCTGCGCGATAGAATTGGAGCCGTCGAACTTGGACGGTGGAGACTTAGTCTCTCTCGCTGATGGCCGTCAGGTGGGCCTCAACATCTTCATTGGGCAGTACCCGGAAGGTGGGGTCATCGGCGCTAACGACGCCCACCTGAGCGAGAACATATTGGCACATAAGACATGGCGAGGAAAAATGAGAGACGTGAGAAAAATGAATATCAGCGTAGCTATATATGGCCTACATTGGTGAGGACACACAGGGGCATATGATAGGCTGTCTTAACAAACTGATCTCTCTCTATGATAAGCTATACTAACAAACCGGTCTCTCTCTATATATAATATGCTATATTGCTGATCTCTCTCACGTGCCTTGCCCCTGCTATCACTTGCTGTGGCTGCAAATCCTCCTGGCCAAGCATGGCTGATCATATAATCTAATAGGCGCTTAAATGGCAAAACAAACAATGCAAGTTGGAGCAGTACACACTTCAAAACGCTGCAGCAGTTCAAACCAGGTTGCAGCAGTACACACTTCAGAACCAAGGTTAACTGTCGGCATGAACACAGTTTTGACATACCAAACACAACGCTTGGATATCACTAAAAAAAACAAAGAGATGGCTCATGATATCAGATAGACAAAGCGGCCACATCATTCCGTCGCTGACATCCAATCACTGTAAATTGGTTTCGTTGAAAAGCGCCGAGAGTACCTCGATCTCTGAAGCCTTGAAGTCCTCTGACAGCACCGACTGCAGAGCAGCAATGGCGGCCTGGGGGTTGATGCATCGGGGGCCCATGAAGCATGGGAGGAAACGAAAGGGCACTTGATCAGGCTGGGCACCAGCGCAGGGAAAGCGGATGCAACATGTGGCTTATGGCGCAAGTATGTCCGTAATATTGATATGCACGCAAACACTCGTGAGATGGGCCACCGCATTTCGCTACTTGCATTGTCTGCAGGTCCACATCGGCAACAAAAAGGCAGCCTTTCATCTTCCAGACCACATACTGCTCTGAATTTCTAAGTAAGTAAGTAAGTAAGTAAGTAAGTAAGTAAGTAAGTAAGTAAGTAAGTGAGTGAGTAAGTAAGTAAGTAAGTAAGTAAGTAAGTAAGTAAGTAAGTAAGTAAGTAAGTAAGTAAGTAAGTAAGTAAGTAAGTAAGTAAGTAAGTAAGTAAGTAAGTAAGTAAGTAAGTAAGTAAGTGAGTAAGTGAGTAAGTGAGTAAGTACTTACTTGCGGGTCACGCGTACAGGCATGCCAGCTCGTAAGTGCTATTGCTGTGAATAACAGGGTGTAGCCACACTGGACATGGCCCATCATAGCAGGCATGCCCTCATGAGAGGCACGATTAGAAAGAAGCACACACCCACGTTGTCTCAATCACTATGCCAGGTGCGTTCGACATCTCGCGTCCCCAACCAGCCGCATTTCCTAATCGCGTATTGGCGCGCCACTGGTCACTGGGCGGATCATGCCTACCTGCACGGTCTGCGCGTAGGTCAGCTGCGGGTCATTCTTCATCTTCTTCTCCAAAAAGTTGGTCGCCTCTTGCTCCTTGGCGCCCGAACACGTAGCCTGCAGGCACCGACACACGTCCTTGCCAAATAATTATATGGGGTAAACAGGCTTACCTACTTGCTGGCAACATACAAGCTTCTACCAATCCCCCCCGCGCGTTCCGAATCCGTAAAGAAGATACCAAGCCTAAGCATGCCTTACTTTTCAAGAACATCCCCCCATCGGCCTGATCATGTCCCCATCAGCCTACTAGTGCCTTTCTTGTCGTGCCCGGTCAGCCTGAATATCCCCCCCAAGCCTCATCATTCCGCCATCTGCCCAAGCATGCAGGGCCATGGACCAGACCAAGCCCCTGAGTGGCACGCAAGCTGTGCCGGGATGCCCCACCATTAACCGCCTGTGTGTGGTGGTGGTGGGTGGGTGGGTGGGTGGGTGGGTGGGTGGGTGGGTGGGTGGGTGGGTGGGCGGGCGGGCGGGCGGGCGGGCGGGCGGGCGGGCGGGCGGGCGGGCGGGCGGGCGGGCGGGCGGGCGGGTGGGTGGGTGGGTGGGTGGGTGGGTGCCGCAAGCAGGCCAGAGGACATGGCAAACCATGCGCATGCACCTTGTACCTGACGAAATAGCTTGCAACACCCACCTTGTAACCCACGTAATAACCCGCGGGGTCGGCCTTGTAGAGCTGCGGCCCCATCTCTTCATCCATGCCGATCACGATGGCGGCTGGGGACGGTTGGTGGGGGGGGGGGTGAAGGGGGGGGGGGGGACGAAGTGCGCTATGAATGAATGGAAGGATGATGAACGCCATGAGACAGTGGTCATGACGTACGCAGTGGGATGGTAGTCAAGATGGGTCGCCACACAACCAGCAGCGTACGTGAGACGTACAGCAGCGTATGCGACTGTTCAAGTTCAGCCATCCAAGGGAATGGAAACAGGCATCGACGGTCGCAGTCTGACCATCCAGCTCGTACAGCTCTGTTGCAGCAGGGCGGGCATCACATGCGGGGAGCTAAGCGGGGGCGGATAAAAAAAAAAATAGACATTTTATACACATAAAGATTTTATAAAAGGGATATTTTTTCAATTTTGGATACGGAACTATGCTGTCAAGGGAAGGAGAACCTAAGTATTAAGTGCCCGGCGGGTGCTGAAAGGATTACGTGGCAGCACTAGGGAGCTACCCGCACATACCAGAGGTCTTTGGCCGCATACCTGCGCGCCTTTCTTGCTTGCACATGCTACACGAGGGTTGGCCCGACTGCCTACACTCATTCACGCCTTACCTTGGGTTCCAGGGTTTACTCAGGTCAACCCAACTTAAGGCGTCAAAGCGTGAATGGCTCTACTAAATTGTACTAACTTGAACTGAAGATACTAAAATATACTATTCTGAACTTGGAATACCAAAATCCTATACGACCCAACTTAAGGCGTGAACACAACTTAAGCCGTCCCAGCTCAAGGGGTGAATGACTGTACATGATTGCCTGTATGACTGCTTCTTAGACTGCCACCTCTCTCAGCCCACTGCGCACGAGCCAACTGCCCATCACGTCCTGGCCCCAGTGATGGCTTCGCGGCGCTGACACTCATCAATCCCGTGGATCCCGAGGCTGTACTATACAGTCACTATATACATGTAGTATGCCGTAACCATGCGGCAGATAACACAGATGCGAAGGAGAAACACACAGGTCCCAAGCAACCTCCCTCCTCGTCCCATAAAACGAGCCACCGAATTGCTTGACAGCAAGTAAAGGCTTGCGGGCCCAGGCACCCGTTCATACTCGCGTTCGAGCGAGCGAGCCTGCGTGCATGCGCTCATATTTGCGTGCGTTCGTATTTGCGTGCGTGCGAGCGTCACTTACTGACTCCCAGCGGCCGCATGTACGCGTGCTGCGTGTACACCTGCGAGATATCCGCCAGCCTGGAGACGCACACCATGACACAGCAAAGGCATGGACCAACCAAGGAAATTGCACGGATCAGGCGCCGCAGGTATACAGCCGCAGGTATACCGTCTGGGAGGTGGCCCAGCGACTCACGCACACGGCCCCCGCACAAGGGCCAAACACACTGGGGCGGCCATGCGTCGTCGCCGCCAACAAGGAGGCATCAAGCAGCATCAACGTCCGGTGGGCCACATGCACGGCCACGCTTGTGAAAATCCAAGGGTAGACGAAGCGGCAGCAGTCATGAGACGCTGATCCCTAAGAACGCTTAGGCAAGCTGATAGACCCACGCGCGCATGCCATGATGTGACCCACAACTCTGCTTCACTCCAGCCAATGGTTGGAGGGAGCCAGAGTTGTGGGTTACCACGGTTGGCTGGATGACAGCCAACAACGTTGGATGACAAATACACCTAGTTCAAAGTCGGGGCCTAGCCAGTCTACAGTTTCTCCAGTGCATGCCTACCGCATGACTTAACAAAAACCCCCGCCACCCCCCCACCCCCCACCCCCCCTGCCCCCTCACCTCTTAGCCAGGTGCTCTGGGGGGATCTCATACCCAAACTTGTGGCGGAACTCAGCGGCCTCGCTACGCGCCTTGCTCACGGTGGACTTGGCGTCGGCTGGGGGGGGGGGGGGGGGGAGGCAAGCGGAGTTGAGTGCAGGAGGGCACAGGCACGCAGGGGAGAGTCAGCGGGAAGAGTGCCGGGGCGAAAAAGCCCATATTAGCCAGTGACATCTCCGCAATCTTCATCGACCACGATGATATGTCCACCACCAATCATACGCCCACCACCGTACGTCGACCACCCGATGTCCACCACCACCACACCACCACCACCGTACGCCCGGCGACACACCGGCCACCAGCCTACGGGGTGTCGTGACGAAAGACCAGAATTGGTAATGAGGATTGCCCGCTGCCGTGAGTACCACGCATTCAAACACACAATTATACCGGGAAGAACAGCATGGGAAGATAACAACGCCAACCTGATAACAACTGAAGCCTGGTAGCATGTCCTACCAGCGTGCGAATGTAACGATGCCAGGCCCCTCATGGACCGATCAACCTGGTGACTTACCACCAGTAACAGATCACAAGGCGGCCCTATTTATCTCCCCTACAGGCGGTCCCTATTTACCTCTATCGCTATCATCATGAAACTACCCGACGCACCGATCATCCCCGTGACGAGCTACTATACTGTACCACGCACCGATCATCCCCGTGACGAGCATGCCGATGTACTTGGTGATGGCAAACAGGTGCGTCACGCTGGTCGGGTCGATCAGCTTGTCCTGTGTGCACACACGAGCAGTCATCGTGGCAAAATCACAGAAGCACAGCCATGTTAGCACGGTCCACCAGTTGTCGCACACACACGCAAGTAGGGGCCATAGTGTTCATAATGGTGAGGTCATGGTTGTGTGGTTATGGTTATTGTGGAGGAGGTATGCCACCTGGTCGTGCCGGGTGCAAGCAGGCGGGGAAACGGCGCGTCAGACGTGCATGTTGATGGATGGCTCAGCAAGGGCAGATAGGCAGAGTGCAACCAAGTGACAGAGCTGGTCACAGCTGATAAACTAGGCGGGGGTAATGAACGAAGCCAAATTTATTATGCAAATTGGCCCTGGACTGTAACTTATGAACATGAACAGGCGGGAAATCGCGCAAGAGTAACCTGCGATAATGACAGCAGGCAACTTGCCTCAAAGTACGCAATTGCTACCGGCACTTGCTGCTTACCGGCACTTTCTTCTGTGTTACGACACAAACGCTGTCCTTTCCTCGCACACCGATGGACGTGAGCCCGGCCGCCTTCACCGCTTTAAATGCATACTCTGCTCAGATGAACATGAAGGTGCACAGTCGGAACAGTTCCCGAGCGTCAAGCAAATGCAAGAGAACAAGGCAACAGAGCTCATTGAAATACGCAGGAAGCGGAAGAACAATTTGGTGCTAGACTTACCGACTTGGTAGAGACGCCCCTCAGGAGAGAAAATGGTGATATGCCGATCATATCCGCTCCCGCTTCCACGGCTCTGAATTGCACGATGACAAGTTGCACACCATGTTCAGAAGGCAGAAAGCGGCGAAAGCAAGAAAAAAAGCAACGGCAACACAAACGCAAGTCGCTGGCAAGCAGCAGGAGTGAAAGATGCATATAATTACCATGGTTCTGGGTCTCTTGGTTCGATTCGTCAAAGACGAGGAATATTTTTTATGGCCTAGCAAGCATGCCCGGGGGACGTAAATTCGACGTCAATCCTCAGTACGCTTGATACACCAGGCAGGCTTTCATAGAAGAATTCAAAGCTGTCCGATAATCGAACCCGTCAGAAAAACAGCGTGGAACTGCTTTAGGCGACTCGCCCCGGGTGTTGCTCTCCTAAACCGCTTCAGGCCACGTCCTGTCTTGCACGAAGCTGTGAGTCTTCGTACCTAGTGCGCATTGCTGCTAGAGTGCCCAGTGCCCACCCGTGGCCGTGGCATTAACAGTGAGCAGCATTAGCTCGGAGAATTTAGCGGGCGGACATTGGTACGGTTTGTTTTACTAGGAAACTGTTGTTGTTGTTGTTGTTGTTGTTGTCCCACGCCGCACATGGGCAGCAGAGAATCTATAGTGGCCTAGGAAACTGTAACCATCATGACGACCGCTGTACAACGACGGCTAGTGCAGTTGCGACCACTGAATTGAGTATCTTGCATGCACCAAGGTGACAGCGAAAAGTAAATGGTTGCATCGGCGACTGCAGTAGTTTCTGCTATCAATTTTCGACGTTCTTACGTGCTTACTGCTTACCAATGGCGAAAATTGCTGTTTGTCGTAATGTCGCATAAACCCGCGTCGTCGGATTGCCAATCGCAACCCTGAGAAGGAAATCTGCTCAGTTAGTTTCCATGCCTGGTGAGAACGCCATTTTCATCCGCGCGGTCATCGTGACCGATTTGTGTACTCCGCGGCGAGATACTTGTCATCGTGTGGGCGGTGATTACGTCAAGCCATTTCTGTGCTACTCGAGTACTGTTACCGGAACTGTACACAGGACGTGATTTGCGATAAGGGGGTGGAAATTTCGTATGGTACGTACGCAAAGTCCCATCTTGGGGGGACATTGGGCGGTCTTGCTTGTGCGCATGCTGATCGGAGTCAGCGGGGCGTCAGGGTAGTGGGCTTCATGTAGGTGCCCCCCGAATTGCCGACGAGAAATACGGCTTCGCTTACTGCCCTGAACACTTTCAAGTAAGCCGCTTTACATCATGGGGCAGACGGTCACTAATCGCGTAGACATATCCAAAGCGGGAAGCGCTTGCTGCAAGCGGCTAGCTGGGCTTGATAACCTGTACGTGCCTGCTTCCATGGCCCAGTCGAATAATGTCACATTTGCTGCGAAAACCGACTACCTGGAGAATTTATTAGAGCGGGACCCCGCGGTTTTCCTTGAGCGCAACGGTAGGCTGATGCTCCAGTCAGAGCTGGACGTTTTCCAGCAGTACGCCAGCGGCGATTACGAGGTCTCCTGGCATCTGGCCAGGTTGTCCGCCGCCCCCAGCAGCGCGGTGGTAAAGAATCGCCGGCTGGCGATGATGAACAGGTGCGCGTGGAATCGACGAAAGTGCAGTGCATGCATTTTTTACCATGGCTCTGTGTGGGTTTAGAAGTAACCATGTGCTTGACACATAGCTCCATGCCATGACTTGGCGAGCACAGGCAAACACAGGACTATGAATGGTTGGTTGTCAACGCATTCGTTGTTTTCTTGGCAGTAGGACCGTTGTACGGAGAGGCCTGTGCAGTTTCAGGCAAGGTTTCATGGTCGTGTGTGGGGTACGCGGGGTGTAGGGCGGACTGGAGCTCTCTGACCGGGGCATGCTCCGTGTTTCATGCATGGTATACTACGGGGTGGACGAAATCCCAGGTGGCATGCTCGCCACCATGGTGGGCAGGGTACTAGTTTCGGCTAGTAGTTCAAGATCACTAGTTTCTGCTTT